>BQNB010006300.1:41527-98133 GCA_026074375.1 Tanacetum coccineum
AGATGCAAAAGTTTCGTTTAATGAATTGAGTCCCGGTGTTATCACTGCTTGGGAAGAAATGAGACAAGCTTTCGTGAGCCAATTCTTTCCACCCGCAATGTTCGACCGACTCATAGGGTAAATTCGATGTTTCACCTAACATCCCAACGAATACTTTGTTGATGCTTGTCTTCGTATAAAGGACTTACTTTGAAGTTGTCATAGACATAGTTTAGGACGAGCAACCACATCCAAATCTTCTACCATAGACTTAACAAAGCCACACAAGCTATCCTTGACGCCAGAGGAATTTTTCTCTATAAGACACCTAACAAGGCACATCGGTTACTCAAAGATCGAGTGCTCTTAAGCCAAAACCCTTTGAAAAACCGTTACTTTCGCAGAAAGTAGCAACAACTCCCAACTCATAGAAAATATAGAGGCATTGGCTACAAAGATCGACTCGTAATTTAAAGATATCAAAGGAGAAACAAAGGAGATGCAAGACGGGTGCAATAGTTGCGGAGGACCACACCCATCCTCGGAATGTGATGACAAACCAATGGGAGGACCAAAATAAGAAGAAGCCAACTATGCCTACGGAGGATATCGAGGAGGCGGATATCGAGGAAACTACTAAGCTAGGAGTTCCAAAAATTGGCGTGACCGTCAACCACGAGACGATAACCAAAATTCCCAACCTCGTGAAGATAACCCTTGCAATCCACCAACACCCAAAAAGAAATTCGATGAGTCCGACTTTGAAAAAACCATGCGAGAGTTCATCGTCGCTCAAAAATCGTCGAATGACTTTGTAAAAAATCAGTTCTTCAATCTCAAAACCAAAGTCGAGCAAGGAAAAATAAATCACCAAGCTGCGATTCAAGACCTTGAAACAAAGTTTGGTAGACTTTCCGACTAATGCTCCACCCGACCAACTGGTTCACTCTCGAGTAGTACCCAAACCAACCCAAAACCTAACCTAACAAATGACAAACCTTACCGACCACCACCCGCTCAAAATGAGCATGTGAATGTCGTATTCACACGAAGTGGTAAGACATATGATCCACCAGTCAACCCAAATGCCAAAACCACCATCATCCATGATGATAGTGAAGATAAGTTTGATGAAGCCGAAAAGGAAGTAGAGCCGTCTTTTTCCAAACACACTAAATCTGATCCACCACCGCTCAAGGCATATAAACCAAAAATTCCATACCCTTAACGCCCACGCAAAGAAAATATAGAAGAACGTTATGCTAAGTTCATTGATCTAATCAAAGAAGTTAGAATCAATGTACCCGTCATTGATGTCCTAGCTGACATGCCCAAAGCTATGCATCATCCGAGTTAAAAAAAAAGAACTCAATCTAGGAGTTGAGGATGATAGAATCACCTTCCTAATCAATAAAGCTATGCAACATTCTCATTCCAATGATGACATATGCTTCCTGTAACACCCCCAAATTGGGTCGCAGCGGAATAAGGGTCCGGGGCGTGTTACTTCAATGATCAACAACACAAGATATATATAGAACGACCAAAAAGTCGTTTAAAACCGATACATTGGATTTAACAAAGTATTTGTTACATAAGCCCGAAGCTTCACTTGTTCACTTGTTCAAAATACAAAGATTTCTAGCCCATAACAGATATACAAAATGTAATGTGACAAAATCTTTAATGCATGATATCCAAATCAAAACCACCAATGTATCCCTTGCACCTCGTGCTTATTGACCTCCTGAAAAACATTGCTTTAAAACGTCAACAATAATGTTGGTGAATTCATAGGTTTGATAAATCGTATATTGTAGGACCATAAGATTTCCCAAGTGTATGATAATGCAACAGATGCAGACATCATATAAATGTAATTATGTTGCCCTAAGCTCATGACACTGAAGCTCGACATAAATGAATACCATATAAATGGCCTACATTGCCCGTGATGATGTTCTAACCCGCAACATCCTATGTTCGACATGGTATACATTCGTTTGCCCAGTGATAGCTAATCACCTGAACGGGGATGTCAATCCCAATAGATCTATTCATAACATTCGCGCTCACAATCCAGTAACTGACAGTTCATGATAATGGGCTCAACTTGGGTTATCGCTACTTAGGCAACACGTAATCATGATGTAAAACTTATCCACTTGTGTCCAATTATAAAACAGTGCATGTTTCTCACCCCAAAAACTTATAAAACAAATCATGTAAAACGCGGGCTATGAACTCACCTCAGCAGTGAAGTGAATGAGTAATAACCGAGTAAGTGAAATAACGAGTCACGAACGAATCCGAAGGCAACCTAATCAAATCATAGGTCGTGTAAGTACTATGCACTTCGATAACTAATATCGTATACAATCCTATATAGCTCATCACCATCTATTTGTAATTTATAAATCGTTGTTATAAAGCAAAAACGTTTATAATTATCGTTTTAGGAAAACTAGCATAACTTTCTCGTTTTAAACCCGTTTCTCGCGTTTCTTACGTCCACGTCTTCGTATTAAGATGATATATAAAAATATTACATTTTTATATTCTATACCTTCTTATGAATAGTACTTTTATGTTTATACGTTTTATTAAATTTATTTTATAAATTTTAATTGTCGTAAAACCGGTAAATGCAACAACTTATTCGTTTTAATCCCGATTTTAGCGATTCCTTCGTTTACGTCTTCATTATTAAAATTATCACATTTGTATAAAGTGGGTTATGCTGATGAACAGTAATTTTTACTGTTCATAGTTTATAAAATTACTTTTATAAACTTTAATTATTCGTTTTAGCTCCGTTTTTAGTAATTCTTTCGAGCACGTTCTCGCAATTGAAAGTCCTATTTATTTATGAGGTTTACAAAAATAAATGTTTCTGTCATGAACAGGAAAATTTTATTAAAATATTTTTATAAAGTATTTTTTTATACATTTAAGTATATAAACTGCAAATTCCATATTCCTTTGTTATAAATTGAAAAATTATGATTCTTATCATTTTTGGAATCCTAAAAAGGTGTATAATCTGTTAAAAATATCAAACTTTCTGTTTTGTAGAATTTTTATAAATTGTTTTATAAAAATTCTTTTATAAATCCGTTTATTTAACGTATAACTTGTAAATTACATAACTTCTTCGTTATTAATCCGTTTTTCAAGTTCCTTATATGCCCGGATTCGTCTTGAGATGTAGTATTTTATAAAAGATAAAATTAAATATGTTTATATTCGATTTTTTGACAGAAACTTTCAATGTCTTTATTAAATCCATATTTAACCTTTGTTTTTATAACTTTCAACTTTGTAAATTACCACAAGTCTTTTATACCATGTATATTATATGTTTACATATGAATTATTCCATTAGTCAATATTGCCAAATGTCCAAGTTAACAAGTCCATAATAACACTTATAAACCATAACTTTCTTAAGTAAACCTTAATTACTATTTATACATAATCATTTTATACATAAACCAAGAGTGTACAAGTCTTACAACCATTGTATAACCTCAATATAGCATCCATATAACATGTGTACAAGTCCATTAAATCATGTTTACAAGAAAATCCTTTTTTTATAAGTTAAAAGATCCTAAGTGGTGTTTTAATAATAGAACTATAATGTACATATTGAACTCATGAAATGAAAAGGTAAGGGTATTAGATAACCTTAATGTGATATAGTGTGATGTCTAACAAAATCTAAACCCTTGTTTAGATTATAAACCCAAGCTTTCAATAATGAAAACCCTAATTTTCTAAATATAAACCTTAGCTTCCTTTCTTGCTTCAACACGTGCAAATGGTTAACCAAGGCTTACAAATACCTTAGTATATCTTAAGAATGATGTGTGGTGGCTTGTATATGTTGTATAAAAATTTATATGGATTATTTATAAGGGGGTGTTTGTGCCGTGGGCTTATAAGGAGCAAAAGGGAGAGATTTTTGTTTTTTGATAAGTGTTAAGTATTATGTGTTCTTATCTCTTGCAATGTATAAGTATTATATGTGTAGGACTAGTCAAAAAGACACCATGAGGGTCTTAAGGAAGTCTATGGTCTTAGTCTTTGGTCAAAGAAACAAGTAGTGGCTAGGTTTAATGAAGTAGTGTAGTACAAAGACCAAGTTGCAAGATTTTTCATATTTCTTTGTATCCATTGCTACAATTTCGGCCATGGTATGATATTTATGATAATATTATGTAACTTTTATGTATTGGGTATAAAAGTGGGTATTTGTTGAAGCGTAGAAAAGTTTTGGTGGTTTCGGGAATGCCTAAACGTATTTTATTACGAAACAAAATCAATTTACGCAACCAATAAAAATACAACGAACAAAGACCATGATTATTCTCAAAATAATTATTTAATGACATTGCTTGATGCTAATGTTATTGTTTGACTGCAAGTATATTTAATCGATAGTTTTTAAGCTTACGCGATTTAATTATGGTTTACGATTTTTAAAGCAAACGCACGTTACAATACTAAAAATACATGTGAGTTTTTGACGAGTCAATGATCCTCCTAAACTGGGGTGGATATCACCAAAGTTTTATGTACTGCTGGGCATTACTTAGTACTGCTATGATTTACTTAGTAGGCTAAGCCATTGCTTAGGTACATGTTAGACATAATTTAGTACTGCTAGCAAAATTTTTTAGTTCTGTTTAGAAGACCAGGTAGTACGGTTTGGGGGTTCTATTAAATAATTTCCTTAATTAAATATAGCCGTTGATATATTTCTGCCAACTACTTCACTTATAGGTTTCCTAAATTTGGATAATTCTTGATCTTTCTATAAATCCTTCGATTGCTTCAAGATAAGAACAACTTTTATTCAGTCGGTCCAATCAGTACTTAAGGGTACCTAATTATCTCAATTTCCTATACGAGACACTCATATCTCTTATTAACGATCATTATTCAGCACACACTAAATCATACTTTCTTAAGTCAATGGCGATTTAGAATTTCTGTGACAAGTACAACATGGTTGCTTACTTACAAAAGTATGAAGGAAGTGAAGGTTTTCCTCAGATAGTGGATTTTCTCACTACAAGTCACATTAGGTATTCCCTCACTAAAAGTTACACTATCTATGTTTCTCTCATAGAACAGTTTTGGCAAACCGCTACTGCAAACTCACTTGAGAATAGTGAGACATGGAATCATTGCTACATAGATGGGAAAGTCAGATTTGCTTCTGATAGCATCTATTAGAATATCATACTCAAGTTAGAAGATTCTAATGGTATTAATGATTGCCTACTATAGAGATTTTTGAGTAACTTGCTCTCTAATGGGGTATGTGTCCAATTCTGATTAAATTACTTTTCAAAAGGGACATTTTTCTCCTTAGTGGAAATTTTTTATTCATACCATCCTTCACTGTTTACGTTCTAAAAAACTGCTGGGAACATTTAGCTAGCAATATTGTAACTGCTATCATTTGCTTGGCAAACAAACGGATACCTTTAACTTTTTCCAATTGATTTTTGATTGGCATGGTGAAAAACCTAGAATAGTAGTATTAAATTCTATGTATCCAAGATTTATCCAAATCTTTTTGAATATGCACAAGAGACTACTTCTACCTCACAAAAGAACTTATATTGCTCCTACCATCACTTAAAAATTGTTTAGCAATATGAAGAGAGCTTCAAAGGATAACTGGGGGTGGTCAATCTTTGTTTCCTACCTATGCTTGTCCTGGGTTTGATTTTACAGGAGTGAAGGATAAACAGTCCCAGTTGATCCTATCACACACCTATAGTGCGCCCCATCCACACTCACTAACACATCATTCAACCTAACTCTTTAGGGATTTTATCAAACAGGAAACTGAGGTTCCTCAGCCCAGTTTTCCTACTCAAACCATTTGTAGCAGATGAGGCTGCATCCATATGTGTGGATTACAGAGGATGGAAGGGCTATGCACAATCTGTTACTGGTTTATAAGCAGGATAGGGCAGTGGTAACATTGATAAGACCCCTACCATGCCCCATGATTCACCTCTCCCAAGAGTTCACACACTTAGAAGTGATGAGGGCAGAATGCAACAAAATGAATTAATGGATTTGGTTACAAAATTGACAGACAGGGTTGAAGTAATGGAAAATGACTTGAAGCAGTCAAAGAAAGTTTATGGTGTTGCTATTACAAAGCTTATCGAAAAGGTCAAGTCTTTAGAGCAAACTGTCAAGTCAAGCAAAGCTAGAAGAAAAGCAAAATTTGTTATATCTGATGATGAAGAAGAGGATTCTTTCAATCAAGGGAGGCAAGATGATATTTCCTTGGTACAACAGATGATTCACCATGATGTATAGACTCAGGGGAGGCAATAGCATGATTTGGAACCAAATTTTGAGTTTACTGCTCATAAAGAAGTTTATACTGCTGAGCCAAACATTACTACTGCTAATGTACCAGTTAGTACTGCTAGTGCAGAAGTTAGTACTGCCATCCCTGAAGTTAGTACTGCTGCTAAAAGTTTAGTGTATATCAGAAGGAGTGCAGCAAAGAGAAAAGATAAAGGTAAAGGTAATATGGAAGAAGCTGGATCTATTTAGAAGAAGACAAAGTTACAACTAGAGCAAGAAAGACTTGGGTATGAAGAAGCTCTGAGATTGCAAGAACAACTTGATGAAGAAGAAAGGCAAAGGATAGCCAGAGTTCATGAAGAAGCTAACACTTTCAATGCTGAAGAATGGGATAACATACAAGCTCAAATTGAAGCTGATGAAGAATTAGCACAGAAGTTACAAGCAGAAGAAAGAGGAAAATTCTCTAAAGTTGAGAAAGCAAGACTGCTTGTAGAAATGATAAATGAAAGAAAGAGATTGTTTGCCCAACAAAGAGCTGAACAAAGAAGGAACAAGCCCATGACTCAAGCTCAACAAAGAACTTACATGTGTAATTATATCAAGAATATGGGAAGTCACACTCTACAACAATTGAAGAAACTTTCCTTTGATGAGATCAAGGAGTTATTTGAGACTACAATGAAGAGGGTAAAAGATTTTGTTCCCATAGAGAGTGACAGATTAGTTTCTAAGATATTAACTGGAAGTTCTAAGAAAACTACAGAAACAGAACTTGACTATGAAGGGTCTAAGATGCCAAAGACTAATGAAGAACAATCAGCTGAAGAGGAAAAGGAATTATCAGAAGAAGAGCTACAGAAATTGATGATGATTCATAGTTCCAGAAGAAGGGATGAATGTTGAAGCCCTACAAACCAAATACCCAATCATTGACTGGGAAGTTTACACTGAAGACTCAAGAAAGTATTGGAAGATCATCAGAGTAGGTAATCACACAGAGGTATATCAGATCTTTGAAGATATGTTAAAGAATTTTAACAGGGATGATCTAGTCAAACTATAGAGTCTAGTTCATGAAAGATTCAACTCAATAGAACCTACTGAAGATAAAGAAAGAGAACTTTGGGTAGAGTTAAAGAGATTGTTTGAACCAGATGATCACAATATTCTTTGGAAAGCATCAAAGTTATATGCATGATCTTTGCCAAACCCCAAACAAAATGGAAGTTATATGATACATGTGTTGTTCATCATGTGTCTACCAGAGAGAGGACATGATATTTTCATGCTGGTTGAGAAAAATTATCCATTGACAAGAGCACTTATGACTTTGATGCTGAGTAACAAGCTGCAAGTGGATGAATGTTTAGTGATGGCAGATGAGCTTTTAAGGAAAATCTTTACACTAGCAAACAGACCAAGACAGTAAAGTGTTTGGAAGTATCCTCTCAGCACAGATGGTTTAATTAAGAAAAACTTGTAGATTTGAATGACAATCACAAGTTTAGGAGAGGATTGTTGGGAATTAAGGGCTTCTATAACTTTGTACTACTGGTTCAACTTAGTACTGCCATGAAAAGATTTAGTACTGTCAAGCTTAGTTAGTACTGCCAGTACAAATTGTTAGTACTGCCAGTTTATTAGTACTGTTAGTTAGTACTATTTGTTATATAGTTAGTACTGCTAAAGTGATACGCATGAGTTATATTAGGAATAGATATGCATGATCACTTGACGCATTTTGTAAGCCCATTAGGGTTTCCTTGGTGTATAAAAGGAACCCTAAGGCATAGATCTAGATATCAGTTTTTCATATTAGTATTTATAGTTCGCATAGCAATCATAGTTAGTATTCATAGCTATTTTGTAATTCAAACTAGTATTCAATATATTGAAAGTTTAGTAAAGATCTTATTTTTACTGTTTCATTGTTCTTCTTAGTATTGCAAACTAGATTTCGCATAGTTTGTGATATTCTCAATCTTAGTTTCTACTATAGTTGTCTTGGATCTATCCAATATAACTAAGCTTTAACAAGCTAAGTAAGATTTGTCAAGAAGGGATCAACAACATAACATAATTTACTACAATCATCAATAAAAGTAATATAATAATTTTTTCCTCCTCTAGATGGAGTTTGCTTGAAAAATCATACTATAATTAGTATGTATTAAACAAGTTTTTTCATTTGATTTTTCTACAGATTTATGTGAATGACTTGTGAATTTAGATTCCACACAAATTTCACACTTGGATATTTTATCCTTAGAACATTTAGGCAACATGCCTAAATTTATCATTCTTTACAAGGAACGCAAATTAACATGGCCTATTCTAGAATGCCATAAGAAAGAAGGATCAATCATGTACACAGAAGTGGTGCTAGTGCCCGCGTTATTATTATTAATAACGTTGTCATCAGTTACAACACTTAATTTAAAGAGTCTCTCATCGAGGTAACCCTTTCCATCATACACACCACCTTTTGTGATTATAAATTTGTCTAATTCAAATACAAGTTTAAATCCCTTATTACTAAGAATAGGGCCAGAAATTAGATTCTTGGTGACGTTTGGCACATGTAACACGTTTGAGAGTACAATATCCTTTTCAAAAGTCAGCTTTAGCATGACTTTGCCTTTTCCTTCAATCTTTGAAGCAATTCCGTTCCCCATGAACATTGGTGCTGATTCATTTACCTTTTGGTAAGATACAAACATCCTTCTTGAATTGTAGATGTCCTTTGTGGCATCTGTATCAAGCCACCAATCAACAACATTAGTGGTCAAGAAGTATTCAATTACACCAACAAATTCTTTTGGAGACTCCACGTGGTTTGCTTGGTTGGAATTTCCTCCAAAATTTTCGCCTCCACATTCTTTCTTGTGGCGGCAATCCTTAGCTTTATGCCCAGGTTTTCCACAGACCCAACAGTGATAAACTTTCTTGAAGTTGTTGTTCTTTTGTTGGGTGTAATCTTTTTTTCCATCCTTAGAATGTTTCTGTCCAAAACCACCATTTTTGCCTTTGTTTTTGTGGTTCGATTTGGATTTGGAAGAGCTTTCTACAACCATGTTTGCATTTGTTTCTATTGAATTTGCGTCAGCCTTTTCCAATTCATCTCGTATCTTCCTTACCAGAATTTTGGGAAACTAGTTGCTCATATCTAATACATCGGTCAAGTGTATTAAGATCATAACTTAAAAGTTTTCCAGGTTTGACGCAATTTTTCAATATATAAAACCAACAGAAAGTTAGGTTTATACCCATACCTTCTTACTTCCATTTCATGGAAATAATGATTTTGGATTTATTTCCTCTTGCTTCTCACACAGGCTTTGCATCATTCATCTTTAAATTTAGGAATTTTTCAACAACAAATTTCTTAGAACATGCAGCTTGAGTCATGTATTTCTTTTCTAATGATTTCCAGATCTCCCTTGCAGTTGCAAAGGTTGAATAAATATCATACAGGGAATCACCCAAAGCATTCAAAATATAATTTCTGTAATTATATTCATTATGATTTCATTGTGAGGTGGCCCTTTCATAGTATGCCATTTGTGCCTCAGTAGGAACATTCTATCCATCCACCATATATGGATCTACTAGTTCAGAATCCGTAAGAACATATAACACATGCAATGATGTCAAGTAAAATAACATCTTTATTACCAATGATGAAAATCAGACCCTTTGAACTTTTTAGGTTTTTCAACATGAGATTTCAATATGGTTTGATCCATCTTGAAAACTTTGTTTTAGATTGTTAGGAATTTACAGATCGTAATACGAAGTGTATAACATAGAAATCGAAAGATTACAATAACGTGATTGAGGCCTGCAATTAACAGTGTTCTAAAACAGAATTTCGCCCTAATTGATGCAACTATTTTGAGGATACAACAATCAATTCAAGATAAACTTGAATCTATTGAATCTAATATTGCTTTATGATGGATTTGAAAAGTATTTCTATGTTTTTGATGAAGAAAATGTTGGAATGACATCCCAATTTATAGGGGAACTCGTGCCTCTTCAAATGGTCGCATTGGTTCACAAAAAGGTGCAATTATCGACGACCTAGTGACAGAAAAAACTGTCGCTAACTGATATATCTTCAAACAGTCGCGATGGTTCACTTAAAGACACCTTTTCAATAGATATAAGATCCACCATAGCGATTAGACACGTCTGTACAATGGTTCATTAGTAACGGTTTTGTGACAGAAAAAGTGTCGCTAATGTCCATTAATATTTTATATATTCCAACAGCTTTATTAAAAATTATTAAACCAAATTCAAAGCACAAAGTACAAAATTCTAATTTAAAAGTCAAGTTTTCTAATGACACTAGTCGCTTTTTATAAAAAAAACTAATGATCTAATTGCTTAATTTCAAACCGACTCAAATTAGAGAACGTATAAAAAAGTAAATACCAAATTTACCGAACGCCCTTTAAAGTCTAAGTCATGGTTTTAATAGTTAAACTAGTTAGAACTTTTATTTAGATCAGATAGCTTGATTTAACATAGTCTCACACTCTCACTACAAATCTACAAGTGACATGTTCTGCATAACATTCGTTTCTTTAATGACTGCAATTTTTTGTTTGAAAGCTAAAAATACACATACGTACTCTTTGATTTAACATATTTTACATCTATTAAATCCACATATTATTTACAGCGTTAACTGAACTCAGAATCATAGGTCGTGTTTTTTATTTATTAAATTTTAGTACTATCTTCCCAACAAAAATGTTGGAACAACATGAGCACAATAGTCATTTAATTTCTAGTCAGGTATTTTTAATATACAGTCACATGGTCATGTAAACTCTATTAAGTTAGACTTAGTGGTGATAAGGGGTTTCATTAAAGATTTGGTGAGTATCACTAAGGCTGAAAACATGGACCTTGCTCAAAGGGCGGAAATTAGATGGGGTATTAAGGGGGACGAAAACTCCAAGTATTTTAGTAGTATCAATCGGGAAAGGATGAAATTTGCGATTCGGGGTGTAATGGTGAATGGCACGTGGGAAAGTAATCCGGGGATGGTGAAACGGGAATTCTTTTCTTATTTTTTAGAAAAGTCTAAACCGTTTGTGAGGGAGAGGCCGAGAATGTTGTTTGCCTTCTCGAAAATCCTCTTGGCAGACCAAAAAAAGGATTTGGAAGGAATGTTTTTTAGGAAGGAAATAAAAAAAGCAGTTTGGGATTGCGGGAATGAAAAATCATCGGGTCCTAATGGTTTTACATTCGACTTTTTCAAGAAATATTGGGAGATAATTGAAAATGATTTGGTCGATGCTATAAATCAATTCCATAAAATTGGAAAAATCCTAAGAGGATGCCATTCGTATTTTATTACTCTTATTCCTAAGGTGAGTGATCTGGTATTCATTAAAAAAAACAACTCGATTAGTCTTAGAGTCAATACAAGATTATTGGCAAGCTTCTTGCCAATAGGATTGCATTAGTAGTGGAAGATATTGTTAGCTTGGAACAATCTGCTTTTGTGAAAGGTAGGAAAATAATGGATGGTCCGATGATTCTTAATAAAATTTTGAATTGGTGTAAAAAGGTGGGGAAAACGATGGTTTTCAAGTTGATTTCGAGAAGGTTGGGAGTTTCTTTAAGAGGTGATGGAAAAAAATTGAGATTTGGTAACAAATGGTGTTCTTGGATCCGTGGGTGTCTTGAATCGTCCATGGCTTCTGTTTTAGTCAATTGTTCCCCTACATATGAATTCTAAGTTCAGAGAGGATTTAGACAAGGAGACCCCCTATCACTTTTTCTTTTTATTTTAGTTATGGAAAGGCTGCACATGGTAATTGAGAAAGCCATGTCAGTTGGTCATTTGCAGAGGATATACATAGGGATGGACAATATTGTGGTGTCTCATCTTTTATATGCGGATGATGCCATCTTTCTTGGGGAATGGAACAATACTAACATAAATAACATTGTTTCACTTTTGAGATGTTTTTTCCTAGCTTTAGGGCTTAAAATCAATCTCAATAAATGCAAGCTTATGGGTGTGGATGTTTCGACGACTAAAGTACAAAAAATGGCTAAGACTATTGGGTGTGAGGCAGCTACTCTCCCTTTTGTCTATCTTGGTGTCCCAGTTAGAGAAAATATGACAAGAGATAAAATTTGGAAAGATGTGATTGATAAATTCAAATCACGCTTGTCAAAATAGAAGGTGAAAATTCGTTTTGTCGGGGGTCGACTTACTCTGTTAAAATCGGTCCTTGGTAGTATTGCAATTTACTTCATAAGCATTTTTAGAACCCCGATCACAATTATTAATATACTTGAAACTATTAGAAACAAATTCCATTGGGGTGCGAAAATGAGTGAGAAGAAACTTACCTGGATTAAGTGGAAAAAGTCTATGTCCAGAAAAAAGGATGGTGGTTAGGAATTGGAAGCCTTTACAATTTCAATAGGGCATTGCTCTATAAATGGAAGTGGCGATTCAGTATGGCACCGGATGCTTTATGGGTTAAAATACTTAAAAGTATATTTGGTCATGATGGTGGTTTGTTAGCGTCCAGATACACGAAAAACTCTAACTCAATTTGGTTTAATATCCATAAAGCAAGTAAGGAGATTGAATAAAAAATGTAATATTAGATACTGAAGAATACAAATAATCTTTGATATGAAATGGGAAGGAACTTAGTAAGAAAAAGTGGAAGGATGGATGTATTCTAGAGAGAGAAAGTAAGAAACATATAACTCATTAGCAAAGTGAGAATAAAAAACCAACCAACACCCTCTCCAAGCTATGGAGAGGGTATTTATACACTAGTTTGGCCGGCTATGGGGCCTATTGATAGGCTTACCATAGGCCTTGGGCCATATTAGCTTAATATGTTTAATATATCTAACTACGGGCTTTGACTATTAAATATTGGAAGTGACTGAGACTTTTCTTGATCCTAACAATCTCCCCCTAAGGGAGGTCACTCCAATTTACAAAGAATATAATTCTAGCATACTATGCTTTATTTTTAGTCCTCATCTCGTAGACTTTAACTTCAATCTATAACTTGTAAATTGTTGTAGTGATCTTTGACTTTAGGCTCGAGTTTGTTCCTTTATCTTAACTTGTTTGTGATAGTGTGATCTTGAGCACTTTGAGATCATCAACCAAGTATAATCTCATTTCGCCATCTTGTAACTTTGCCATCTTGTGAACTTGTGACTTCTGGACCAACATGCTCATACCTTTCTTGATTTGTTGACTTGAAAAGCTTTAATGTTGCATCTTTCTTGAAATTATTTAACTTTAACACTTCGTCACTTCGAGAAAGATGTTCGGTATCAGAGTGACGAAAACTTCTTTGAAATTCTTTGACTTTAATACTTTGTCACTTCAAGAAAGACGTACGGTATCAGAGTAGCGGAAGTCTTGAAACATGTACTTGAGCTTTCATGATGTCTTTATGATTTTCGGTCGGGTATGAGCATGTGGCTATGAATCTTGTGAGTCAGCTGGAATCAGGTACACCTCCATCTTTAAGTTTCCTGCATTAAAACAGTTAGCAATAAAGCGGGGGGACGAATATGGCTTTGTCATTCGCCCGTGTTTGGTTGGAGTAACCTTCGAATCCGTGAGGATCGACCTGTGATCAGGTAGATTCAATTTAAGAAGAATCTCCTTGACAGGATTTCTAGCTGAAGTATAGAATCATTCTAACACATTTGTATTAGATTCATCAAACTCAGCATGTTCTCATTACTGGAACGTCTCAAAGCAGACAGCACGATAAGAGTGAACCAGTGAGTTACTGTCTCACCGCACCCCCCCAACCCCATGATTTTGAATAGAAAAAAGATTTGAAAATCAAATAGATGCGTCACTTGCTAACGTGTTTTTGTGACTACGTCGATAGTGTTGATTCATTTCAAAAATTATCATCATCATCAATTCATAATCCTGAAAAGTTTAGAATTCTTATATAATCGCACCATCGTTTCTTTCCAGCTGTCACAAGTTTGATTCATAGAGAATCGCACAAGTCACCTACCATGAGCTTGTTTGATGTTGGCTTAAGCAGGATTTCCATCTTCATTGTGAATGATATCACTCAAATGTTCTGGCAAAATCACAAGAATAATGCGAAGGACTCTTAGTCTATATCTTGTTAATTCACATGTGCGACTTACTCTAACAGATTTAATTTGACAAGAATGTCCCTAATGAGTTTTATGGAGATGATCTTCATTTTTGGCTCAAGACTCAATAGTGACTTTATTTTAGTGATCAGAGGCTGGAGCTGAGTGCCACCTTTTCAATTTCAACTAACTCGGAGTGAGAGAGTTAATAGAAATGTGTGAATCTCCGTGAGTTTTGAAACAAAGTCTTTTCGACTTTGAGTGGCTGGGAAGGGTTATGCATAGCGTCATTGGGTCCATGACTGTCTTCAATGTCGGACAACATCTTAGTGTTTCCGACAGTTTATGTATTGACCCGGTTTCTGCCTAAGTGTATAGAGGGGCTCTTCTTTTTCACCCTTCCCCCCACCTATGTTAAATTTCTTTTTCATTCTTCAACCCCTTTAATGCTTATCGAGACTTCATAACTAACACCTTGTTGGGTTTGTTCCAGTGTTAGCTCCATCTCAGTCTGCATTCTTCCCTTAATCTCACTTTACTCCTTTTATCATACCTAAGGACTTCTACACTAACTAGTGGATATCCCTGGGTAGATCCCTCTGGTTTTCTTTTTTTTTTTTTTTTGGGGTGGGGGGTTGGATACATAATTTGATATTACTATGCCTAACCACCTTATATCTCATAAATTAAAGTACATGGTCGGTCTTTTGAGTATTCCATCACGATCAGAACCAAAATCATTGAAAAGTTCAATCAAAGTGTTTGATATAAATATCAAAAGGTTTACACTTTGAGAGTTTTTCATTATCACTAAAAGCTCCCCCTTAACATGTGCATCGTAATCGTAGTACATGCTAGGTGTGGAGTGCATTAAGTCCATTTTATTTGATCACATCTTTCAATACAAGTTAGATCCAGGTTAATCACATTTTCTCCCCTTATCCAAATGTTAATCCCTTGATATTTTGGATATCAATTGATTAACCTTTCGGGGAAAAATTGTTATATACTATCTATGAGGAACATTTTAATGCTCCCCCTCAATTTATGAGGGTATATAAGATAGTGCTGAGTACAATAATTTGAATTTTTTTGAATTTACTAAGAAATTCTTGAAAATTTTGTACTCGAGCACTCCTTATTATCACCATAAGTCTACACTACATATTAATATATTCACAAGTTATATTATTTACAAGATTTGACCTGAATGATAAGGACATCATATGATAGAATCATATGGTCCTTTGTAGTAGCCGAAGGTCTCCTCTGTAAGGTCTTCCACCAACAAACTTTTCAAGACTTCGCATCAACCTCCTGTCTTTTAGTTTCTTGTCAATGGCTTTAATCATCACCCGGGCTCTCTGCTTGTCTTGTTTGGACCACTTTCTCTTCGGAAAATACTCCATTTGAATCCCAGTAGAAATATCATTGAGACTGGTGCGAACATGGTTGAGTGTGCCGTCGCTGAACTTGTGAAGTTCATCGGTGCGCATCAAACGATTTCTGTTCATGTCATCTTGATAGATAATGCTTTGGATATCACGGTAAGCAGTGTATGGAGTCTTTTTACTGATGTCTGAACGGTATGTGTCAGGTTTGGTGAGGTTTATCTTCTTCTGATAGCTTTCAAACTACCAGTTGTAGATCCTCCACACGTTCTTGAATTACAATGCGTCTTGTGTACATTCTCAAAGACACATTAATTGCAAACCGTTCATCCACATTGAGATTCGTCAGCTTTCCCTGAACAAGAAGTAACATATCTTCAATATCTTCGTGATGAAGTCTTTTGAAGTCGCCTTCTCGAAACTTGTAGAGCTTATCATCTTGTCTTCGAACTGTGATCTCTTCTAAATGTTTGTAACCAAAGAATTCCATGATCTTGAGACTTGTAACAGCAATAATCCTGTGTTTTGAATAGACGTCTTTCGAAGTTTCCATGTTGGTAGCATATCCATAGAATCTCTGATGTTTTGGTCCCCAGTGATATGTTCCTCAGTAGGCATGTTTATCGTAAACGACTTGTGCCTCACTCCATGTACTTCTAGGAATCTTGTCTTCAATCCATTTAATATGACCAGAATCAGCAGCCTTTGTTTTGGTAATTGAAGTTGTGTATTTGCGACTTAAGCTTCCTCCTTTTAGATATTCAAGATCATTGTTTATGAAGTGATCATATGGGATGATTAGACGACCTCGTACATCTGGAATTAAAGGAAGTGGCTTGCTAAGATCATGGGGATACGGTCTTCCTTCAGGATTATGCCAATCTAACTATTCATTGATAGCTTTGAATACTTCTTCCAGATGGTATTCTAACTCCACAACACTCTTGCACGTGCCTTTAATGAGATCATATGTTGGACCGGTCAACAGATCTTGAGTTAGATGTTGAATGTTGAGCCGATTCATTATAAAAGCAGAGAAATCAATGGGAGTAGCCAGAAACTCATTAAATGAGGATGTTGTGCCTGAAGCTTGTGCCAACTTAGTCATCCACTATTGAGGAGGTCGGTCATCAACCGTCTTTGTTTGGTTCCATTCTCGATCAGGAGTTTGAGAGCCAGATGGATTCCACAATCGTTCATCAACATCTGTTGCCTCTCTGATAGGAGATACATCATCATTTCCTGTATCAAACTCTTGATGAAATGGTTCTTCCAGATCATCAACCCTTGGATCATGCTCCTCTTCTTGAACAGACTTGCCTGATGATTTTGGTGGAGATCTGGTCGTACCTTTGGAAGAACTTGTAGACTTTGACTTCTTTTGAGTTGCTTCTTTTGATGACTCTTCCTTGCCTGATCTTTGTCGCTTCGACCCTCGGTTTGATCCAGCAGAGGGTTCTTCATCTTTGTCTTGATCATCACGTCCTCGCTTTAGAGTCACAACCTCACCATATGAGGAGAGAAGGTCTTTGTCAGAGTTGTATGCTTCGAGTAACGCTCTGTAGAGATTCTTTTGAACATCAGATCTGTCAATAGAGTTATTTTCCTCCATTTTATCCATGAGAATCTTTTTTAACTCGAGTTCTGAGAGCGAAGAGGCTACTGCGTAAGACGTCTGAGGTTGATTGGTTGATCTAACCAACACTTCAGCTCCTAGAGTTTCGGTAACATATTTCTCAACTTTTGTCATAATCTTGGAGGTTTGAGCTTTGACTTGCTCCTTGATTATTCTTTTCATGTTGGAGTCAAGTGAGTTGAGAAAGTCTTGATTCTCTGCCTGAGCTTCTTCTCTTCAGTTTTGACGGCTTCATGCATCTTGTTGGCAAGGTACGCATCAACAATGCCGGGAATGGAAGAAACTGCTTCAGCAAATTGGTTCGTTTGCTTGAACTCAGAGAAGTCGGTTTCCAAAGTTTTTAGTCTATGGTCAAACCCGAATAAAGAGCCAAAGTTGGGAAGATCTTGTAGTGAGGAGCTTGGAACAGTTGCTGGCGAGGGTACTGGTGTTTGTTGCAGATGTGTGATGAGAGGAGTGGGTGGAAGAGTTGTTGCAGACAAAAGAGGTGGCTCAGCAATAGTGGTGACCGGAACATCTACCAGTGAAGTTGCCTCAGTGTTAGGAGTAAATATTGTGTCAATACCTGTATCTGGACTGGGGTTGAGCATGTTAGAAACGAAGCCAGATGACACAGAAGAACTCTGTTGTTGACCTTCAGGATTGATCGGAGCGGTGATTATCACATGAGTATCTTCCGTTACCTGAGTTCCTTGAACATTAGGTAGTGGAGCATCTGTCATCACAGTGTCTCTTCCCTCCAGATTAATGTTCACGTCCCTGTATAGTTCATTCGCTTCATCCTCTTCCTGTGTCGCCTCTTCAATCATCTCCTCTTCCTCAATATTCGTACCTTGAACTTCTTCATCACTGTCTTCATTACTTTCATCATCACTTTCTTCTTCATTTACTTCATCATCTTGTCTTGCTTCATCATCATGAGTGGAAAGCTTGGGGTGAACAAAGTCATCACCATCGTTATCTGAATCAGTTTGCTCATCATCATCATCTTGATTATCAGCATCATCATCTTCATCATCTTTATCAACATCATCATCATTGTCAGCATCATCATCATTGTCTTTACTCACATTCACTTCATCATCATCTTCTTCTTCACTTAACTTCTAAGAGATTTGCTCATCATCAGATTTATAAGTCGGTACATCAGGAACCCCTGGTATACTACCAGTTCCTTCATCTGTACCTGAGCCACTGGCGTGAGAGCTGTGAGTTTATATTAGGCTTCTTTTTGTTGCTAGCTTTATTTGTTTAGCTTCGGTCAAAGCAACCTCAGATAGCACTGTTAAACCTTTTGACTTTGTTACAGATTGCTTCTTCTTGGCAGGTTTATCTCCCTTTGCTACGGTCTTGATTATTTTTCCTTTAGAAGCTTGAGTAAGCTTCGTCTTGGGAGATGATTCAGGACCAACTTTCTTCTTTGTAGATTTTGGTTTTGGAGTCTTTTCACCAGTATCATAAGCATGGTAAGTCATGTAGGCTTCAGACTACAGAATGGCTTGGTTGGTCCAGTGCTGAGGGAGAATAGCGACGTATACCTATGTGTTCTGATGTTTAGAAATGACTCTTATTGTGGTGAACATGAAGTCATCCCTATTATAGTGCCAAAACATCTTGTTTCTCCTTGGTATTGCATGATCCTTTGCCACGAAGTAGTCTATAATGACTTTGGTGAATCGTAGATAATACATGTCATTGTTCTTCTTAGAATTCTTATTCTCTACTTGGTACACCAAATCTTCCCACAGTGAGTACACGTAGTCAACAGTCTTGTTATGATACACTCCCCAAAGAATTTAAGCACGTGACAAGTGAAGACTTTCCAGAGCAGTAGTTTTTCCACTTAGACACTTGTTGATTATGGCAGCAAACGATCTCCATGGTTGATGCATGTGATTGACGTTGACATCGGATAAAAACTTGATCTCACCAATGTGTCTAAGGTCTCTAATAAAAGATAGAATCTCCTCTTCAAGTGGGGGTTCTTTAAATATCTGACCAGGGAGTTTAGGGCAAATCTTGAGCATATCTCTGAAGTTGTCAACGTTAACAGTATGACTTTTGCCATTCAACTTGAAACGAAGTGAAGAATGATGTCTGGAGACAATGACCCAGAACTCTTGCATGTATATTTCTGGTACATCAGCAGAGATCTCAAATACATTGTAGACCGGAGTGAGTTTGAGAGCATCTAATGCCACTTGAAGAGTAGGTTCTTTGGATCTGAGAATTGAGCTTAGTCGGAGATTGCTTTTCCCTATCTTAAGACGGTCAGCAGGGGCGACTAATTCATCATCCAGTGCCTGTTACTGAGCTCTTGTAGTATCCATGATTTTGCTAAGATAGGATCAATACAGTTTATGTACAACCATTTTTATACAATATACTATAGAGACCTATTGAGTGAGCACGTAAAGTTGATTAATGATGTGAACTTTTCTTAAGATTTAGGAACTTTAAGACTTTTTGCACTTATTAAGATCTATCCATTTAAAATGACAACTAAGAATTTAAAAAGGTACAAAATGAGTTTAGAACATTGATAGATCGCTTAGAATCCATCATAGTTGAGGTTACACCTTATTGGAGTGATGACCAAAGTGATGTTAATATCCATACGTTTTGTTGTTTAGATCTTTGTGAAGCTTCTTGGAACCTTTTTGGATTAAGCTAAGCTAAGGTGAGTTTCATAGTCCCACTTTTACTTCGTTTTAAACTTGGGATGGAAATGATGCTAGTATGAAAATGTTTTAATTACTGTGATAATGTGTTTAAAGTGATGCATGGACTTTATGTGGCTATTATATGTTATGTGCTACATGTTTGTGATGTGATACGCTCCATGGCTTAGTGATCAATTAGAGTGGGTTTTGTGGTATGATCCATGGCTTAGTGATCAATTGGAGTGGATTTGTGGTATGCTCCATGGCTTAGTGATCAATTGGATGTAGTTCTGCAAAGAGAGTCGCGTAATGCGTTGTGAATTGGTATTGTTTTGGTATTGGGATTTTGATTTGGTTTGTATGTAGATTGATATGGTAGTCAATTTATTGTCATGCAGTGTTTTTATTTATCACAGTAATGATTTAATTGGATTTATATCGTGTCTTAAACCTATGACTCTCACCAACTTTATGTTGACGTTTTTGAGCATCATTTTCAGGTATTCAGTTTGAGACTAATGATGCTAGGAGAAGTGGATAGAGAGACCTTAGGATTGGCTTGTGGAGTTCTTCTTATTTGTTCTTATCGTTTTAGACCTTATCGTTATGCTGGATAATTTAATTTGGGATTGATTGATTTTATGTTGTTTTGCTTTTGAGTGTATGAATTCTTAATAATGCAAGACTCCTCTTTATCTGTGTTTGTTGGGTATAGTTATGACACTTAGTGTCCCTTGTATTTATTTTCTTTGCCTTTTAGATATCTCTATAGTTGACGCGAGGTTGGATTTGTGTTTCTCGATATCCTTGGTAAAAGTTATTTTGCACCATCGTGCTTCCGTCTTGGCGGGGTGTGACATGAACAAAGTCATCACCATCGTTATCTGAATCAGTTTGCTCATCATCATCTTGATTTGCATCATCTAGAATATCATCATCTTGATTATCAGCATCGTCATCTTTATCATTTTTTCTACATCATCATCATTGTCAGCATCATCATCATTGTCTTTACTCACATTCACTTCATCATCATCTTCTTCTTCACTTGACTTCCAAGAGATTTGCTCATCATCAGATTTATAAGTCGGTACATCGGGAACCCCTGGTATACTACCAGTTCCTTCATCTGCACCTGAGCCGCTGGCGTGAGAGCTGTGAGTTTGTATTAGGCTTCTTTTTGTTGCTAGCTTTATTTGTTCAGCTTCAGTCAAAGCAACCTCAGATAGCACTGTTAAACCTTTTGACTTTGTTACAGATTGCTTCTTCTTGGCAGGTTTATCTCCCTTTGCTACGGTCTTGATTCTTTTTCCTTTAGAAGCTTGAGTAAGCTTCGTCTGGGAGATGATTCAGAATCAGCTTTCTTCTTTGTAGATTTTGGTTTTGGAGTCTTTTCACCAGTATAATAAGCATGGTAAGTCATGTAGGCTTCGGACTCCAGTATGGCTTGGTTGGTCAAGTGCTGAGGGAGAATAGCGCGTATACTGTGTGTCATGTGTCTTAGGAAATGGATTCTTATTGTGGTGTACATGAAGTCATCCCTGGACATTATGCCAAAACCTCGTGTTTCTCCTCCCCCCCCCCCCCCCCCCCCCCCCCCCCCCCTTGGTTATGCCTGATCCTTTTCCATGAAGTAGTCTACAATGACTTTGGTGAATCATGGGTAATACATGTCATTGTTCTTCTTAGAATTCTTATTCTCCACTTGGTACACCAAATCTTCCCACAGCAAGTACACGTAGTCAACAGTCTTGTTATGATACATTCCCTAAAGAATTTGAGCAAGTGACAAAGCGAACAAAGACTTTCCAGAGCAGAGAGTAGTTTTTCCGCTTAGATACTGTTGATTTTGGCAGCAAACGATCTTCAGGTTGATTGCATGTGATTGACGTTTGAACATCGGGAGATATAAAAAACTTAATCTCACCAGTGTGTCTAAGGTCTCTAATAAAATATAGAATCTCCTCTTTAAGTGGGGGTTCTTCAAATATTTGACTAGGGAGTTTAGGGAAAATCTTGAGCATATCTCTGAATTTGTCAACGTTTACAGTGTGACTTTTACCATTCAACTTGAAACAAAGTGAAGAATGATGTCTCGAGACAGTGACCCAAAACTCTTGCATGTATATTTCTGGTACATCAGCAGAGATCTCAAATGCATTGTAGAATGGAGTGAGTTTGAGAGCATCTAAAGCCACTTAAAGAGTAGGTTCCTTGGATTTGAGAATTGAGCTTAGTCAGAGATTGCTTTTCCCTATCTTGAGACGGTCAGCAGGGGCGACTAATTCATCATCCAGTGCCTTTTGCTGAGCTCTTGTGTTGTCCATGATTCTGCTATGATAGGATCAATATAGTTTATGTACAACCAATTTTATACAATATACTATAGAGACCTTTTGATTAAGCACGAAAAGTTAATTCATGATGTGAACGTTTATTAGGAACTTTAAGACTTTTTGCACTTATAAGATACTATCCATCGCTCTCTCCTCTCATCGCACACTTAAGCCAACTTAACTTGTTTTAGAGTTGGTCTTAAAACCAATCTTGTCCTCCTTAGCTTGATGTAAGGTTAGCAACTTTGGATAAATCCAAAACTACTATGACAAAAACTTTGATTATTGAATATCAAATACTATGCGGAATCTAGTATTGATATTAAGAAGAATAATAACAACTGAATAGCAAACAATGAAACAGTAACAAAACTTTCAGCCTTAATTATATTAACGAACACTCTGAATTAGTGTTAGGGTTTACAAAACCTTAAAGCTCTAAGAATTCTATTAAAAACTGCTATGAGAACTGATGTCTTTTTCTATACCCTAGGACCTCCTTTTATACACTAAGGAGTCCTACACGGTTTACAATACCTTCCTAACATATCATAAACATTTCTATAATTACAGACAATCATATCTTTTACAAATATAACTTTAATACTTATCTTCTACTCTTGTTTTCCACACACGCTTTATCTTTTTACTCTGTCTTTATCCTCTTGACAGTAATAAGTCTTCAAGTAGTTGTAAGTCAGCAACAGTTGTATCTTTATAACCAGCAACACTAACTGAGCATAAGCAGAAGTAAGTACCAGCAGTACTAATCTTTATGCTAACAGTTGTAACTTTACTCTAGCAGTACTAAGTTATACTAACAATACTAAGTTACACTAACAGTAGTAACTTTTGTACTAGCAGCATTAATAACTTAGCATATTTTCAGTCTTCAACTCTGAGCAGTCTTAACTTCTACTGGCAGTAGTAACTTCATACTAACAATACTAATATTATACTAACAGTAGTAACTAGCAGTGGTAACTTTATACTACTAGTACTAACTACTTAGTATAATTTCCATTAAGTGCCTGTGCAGTAGAAACCTTAAGTGTCCTTGAAGTCTTTCAAGTCTCAACAAGATACACAACAATAAAGAACAAAAACGAGCAACTTTTTAACACTTTAGCATATACAATCAAAGAACCATAAACAATGGTGTGATATGAACATACAAACATATTTAAGAAAGTGGTATTAAGCTCCCTAACACAAAACCCATTAGCTTTTTACAATATTTCTCATAACCTAATTTTTCGACCACTTATTCAACCATATCTCGTTCCTATGTTAACTATACATAAAACTGTATTAACCAAGTCTTCTACACTCCAATACAATCAAAACCCCTCAATCAATTTGAAGATTTATACACTTTTGATTTTGAGAAACCCTAATTCAAAAATTAGGGTTTTCGAGTTCAAAAATGGATGAAATCTCAATTTCTTCGAGTTATGAGTTGTTTAGGAGGAGTAGAACGAGATTGTAGTTATACCTTAGGTGTGAAAATTAACTTGAAATGATGGAATGGAAAGAGACGATCGTGCGAAGGAGAGGGAAGAAAAAATTCAAATTTTAGTGTGTGTTTGTGTGTGTAAAGAGACGGGGGGAAAAGTGATGTTATAAAACGTTTTTTGTTTTTGACACATTTGACCCCTCAAGTTTCTTATCCTGTTTATTTATCACTCTTAAGTTTTATAAGGCAATAAAGGTTTAACAATGGCACAAATAGTCCCTAATGTTTTTACCTAGCATTCCTAAAAAACTTGTATTTGCACACTTACTCCCTAAAGGCATAAACACATAACATATAAGGCACATATAAGCTAAACTTGATTAACTTTCCTTAACCAATGATATTCCGTTATTGTTTAAAACCTTGTTTATTGAAACTCATTATTATTATGAAGAAGATATTTGACGTTTTCTCCCCCTCAAACAGTGACCCGTTTTCTATTTAAAGAGCTGTAGTCATTGTTTGAGAAGTCGAATGTCTTTAAAAAAGCATTTTCTGATGAAGCAATGTTATATTTTTGAAAAACAAACACCAAAATAAGATTTCTCTTATTTTAACACATAAGTGCACTGACACGTACACTTATGATAATATAGGAAGCACGGGTTGTGTTGCAAAGTAAACACAAGCCTTTGCATGGTCATAAAGTAGACCATGCCCGAGAATAAATTCCCGTTATGAGGTCAAGTTTTCTTTTTGAAATACTTGCCTTTAAGATGATGACCGGGTTGCTATCTGAAATAATAGCAAGCCATTTGGCATGTTTTGAAAACTATTAAACTTCTGCTCGAACTTTATTTACAGTCTCATATCATTATTGAATGACATTTCTAAGACCGTAAATGTTATCAATTTTCAAAAGACATGCCATTATTACCCCTTTTTATATTTTTCTCATTTTTGAATTTTTTTTCTTTGGTTTTATAAATTTTATATTTTTGTATTTTGTTTTTATAAAACTTTCCTGGAAAATGAAAAATATTTTTGGGTTTTATGGTTTTAATATATATACATATGTTACAGGATATGTGAATAGGTACCACCACTATTCATCAACTTCATCTGCCAATTGTTTCAGAGTCTCCGGCGTAAAACTCTGCATTCCCAGCTTGTTGATAAGAAATTTAATTCTTTCTCTTGCAAGGGATTTTGTAAAGATGTCCGCCAGTTGATACTCCGTATTGACAAAGTAAAGTTCAATCACCTCATTCTCAACATGCTCCTTGATAAAGTGAAATCTGATGTCTATATGCTTCGACCTGGAATGTTGAACATTGTTGCAGCTTAAGGCAATAGCGCTTTTGTTATCACAGTACATTGGAATTTTATTGAATCCAAGGCCATAGTCGGTAAGCTATGATCTCATCCAAAGAATTTGAGCACAACATCCCGACATAGCAATATATTCACCTTCCGTACTGGATATCGCAACGCTTTTTTGCCTTTTTGATGACCATCTAACAAGTCTATCTCTGAGAAACTGCATACTACCAGATGTGCTACGGCGTGTATCTTGACAACCAGGATGATCCGCATCTGCAAATGCTGTTAGTGCAATTGAAGAATCCTTCGGATACCATAGTCCCGAATTGACGGTTCCTTTTAGATACCGAAAGATCCTTTTGACCGCATGTAAGTGCTTTTCGGTAGGCCTAACCTGATACCGGGCACACATGCATATAGCAAATTGTAGGTCAGGTCTACTGGCTGTAAGATAAAGGAGGGTGCCAATCAGGCTACGATAGTGTGACAGATCAACAGTTTTCCCTTCTTTATCCTCATCCAGTTTGGATTTCTCCACCATGGGAGTATCCACATGGTCACAAGAGTCAAAACCGTATTTCTTTAAAGATTCAAGGGCATATTTTGACTGGTTAATAAAGATGCCTCTGGGATTTTGAAAAATCTGTAGTCCTAAGAAAAATAAGATTTTGCCCATCATTGAAATCTTAAATTTTGAACACATGATTTTAGCAAATAGGTCACAAAGTACAGGTGTAGATGCAACAAAGATAAAATCATCGACATATACTTGTACCAGAAGTAATTCCTTGCCTTCCTTACGGATGAACAGAGTAGGATCCACTGAGCCTTTGGAGAAGTCTTGGGATATCAGGAATGAAGACAACATGTCATACCACGCGCGTGGAGCTTGTTTCAACCCATAAAGAGCTTTCTTTAGCTTGTACACGTGATTGGGGTTATCTGGATCCACAAAACCGTCCGGCTGGCTAACATAAACCTCTTCCCGCAAATTACCATTCAGAAACGTAGTCTTGACATCCATTTGGTAGACGACCATGTTCATGTGAGCGGCAAACGCGAGAAAAATCCTTATAGCCTCTAATCTTGCAACCGGAGCAAAAGACTCTTCAAAATCAATTCCCTCTTCTTGACGGTAACCACGAGCCACTAATCGAGCCTTGTTCTTTAGAATACCTCCCAGTTCATCTAGCTTTACTTTGTAGATCCACTTCAAAGTAATAACCATAACTTTATCTGGTCAGGGTACGAGCTCCCATACTTCAAGGCATTCAAAAACTCATTGGAAGCCGTTCTTTGCATTGCTTTGCGATACCAGCAGTATTGATCAATACATCTTTATACTCTTTGGTTCATACATCATGAGGAAAGCATCATAGTAACAAAAAAGAGCTTGCTCATGTAATTGTAGCCTTGTGGAAAGTGATCTAGCGAGTTTACCGATTATGTTTTCAAGTGGATGATCCTTAGTCCATTTGCTATTATGTTCAGAAATTGGGTAATCGGGATGCACAATTGTATGAATAGAATCCGATGATGAATATTGATCAGAAGGGATTTCTGGAATTAGGATACCAAAGTATGGATCATTACCCATATGTGCAATTTCAATATCATGATTGTCTTCTTCAACATCGTTAGGAATGACGGGAGGCTGAGTTTCGGGTGTTGTTTGAGAATGACTTGGTGATGGTGCATATTGGTCAACATTTGTTGAAGAAGGTGAACCGGTTGATACAACGAGAACTGGAGCAACTACTTCATGAATTGGAGCAACGACTTCAGAGGCTGGGTAATCAACACTGGGTGGAGTAGTGAGTAATTCATCAAACATCGGTTGAAACAAAATATCCTAATCTGTTCTTGACGATGGTACAAACGGTGTTGAAGGAGGAGGGTTTGGCACGAGTCCTGAACTAATTGTTGCAGGAGTCATTTCATGAAGTGTGGGTCCTGAACTGTTGTGTTCAGAAGCCATTGCAGTCAGCTCATCAAAATCTACATGAATTGTCTCAATGATTCGTTGAATGTTGGTTTGGATGTGATGGTCAGGTACGTCGGTTTTGTAAAATTTAAAATGCTTTCTATATGGTTGCAATAACCATGAAAATACAATATCAGCCTTCGGTTGCACTTACCCAAATTCCCTCACATCAATATGTCGGATAGCAAGAGTGCAACCAAACACATGGAAAAATGATAGTCGGAGGTTTTTACATGTAAAAGCACTCCATAAAGTATGTCTAACGAGTGACAAAGGCGTAATGATGGAACGGATTTTGTGGTGTAACATGCGTAGCAACTTCTTCTCTGCCCATAAAATAACAGAGCCTTTATTTCAAAATCTACATTGTGCGGAGTAGCTTCAATTAGCATACGATACGTCTTTCAAGGACACCATTTTTGCTTGCTGGAGAGCGGAAGTAACAGATGTTTCATGAGAGATACAATCTTCTTATAATATCACAGGCGAAGTTTGATTAACAAATTTAGTTCCAATATCTTTTTGGTTCTTCAGACAGGTCACTTGCGAAGCCGCACTTTAGATTCATCTTTGAGAAACTGATTATGAAATCATGGAGCTTCCTCTTTGGAAACCTTTAAGACTAACTATAACACCCTATTTCTTTCCCAGGTCAATATTACGATCCCCATCTATTTCATATTCCCTTTTCATTTATTGGGTTTTGCGTGCTTATTTCCATTTAAATCGCTTTAGTTAAATCGCGTAGGCACAAAATTTAGCATTTAGCTAGAGACGTAACCTATACCCATTAAGACCTTACTTGAACCCTTTGTATCGTCATTGAATTTATTTTCTCAGTTAAGAAGAGTTACTTGTCACATCCATAAATTTTATCCAAGTAAAAACTTTCTTAAAAAAAAATTTCACCAAAGTTTTAACAACTCTACACAATAGGAAAACTAAAAAACTTAGATAAAAATCCATTTACTCCCTACAATGTATCAAATAAATCATGCACCTTTGTTAAGATCTCCTCTACAACCGTATATACGAATAAAAAAGATATCAAATCCCTACAAATTCTCAATCCTAAACTATCTTTCATAAATCCTTTTGTCCAACGTGAAAAGCCGCAAGCCTTTTTCCAAACTCACACTCTAGATAACCAAGCAGCTACCCTCACTTTTCCTCCCCAAGAAACCCCACAATAACACGACTTTTTAATCCTGTCAAGATACCTTCCCCAATTTTGCAATGACATCTACATGTGAGGTATCCCTTTTGACTATTAAACCTACCTCAGAAAAATGTGCATACAATAACTGATGGTTTTTTCATTTCTGGTTTATCCAACAAAACAAACCCACACTCAACTCTGTTAAACTCCACTCCTCACACAGGTTGGTTAATCTCAGCAAAACATAACAAATCGCAACCTTGTGCCTTCATCAGTCAAAGGATAATAAACCCTAGAAAACCCTAACCCTAAATCCATCCTTTTGGTTTCTTTTTTTTTGGTCGACGAAAGCATACAAGCAGCAACTTTTGTTCATTGATCAAGCTAGTGCAAGTAGTTCAGGTCGTGTGGTTACACATGGTTATCGTGTTGGTAGTTTTGTGCTTCGTTGAAGGATTAGTAACGAACAAGGGTCTCATTAGTTTTGGGTTCAAAGCACGCCTTGCCTTCTTTGCCTTGTGAGTTCGCACTATTTTTTTATACCAAATTCATGCATTTGACTTTGAGTTTATGTGAGTTAAATCTTTCTCGTTACTTATAAGATATGTGCAAGGCTTACGTTTTTATAGGTGTGCTTGATATACAAAGGAAACATGTCCTTTTATTTTTTTAGTTCCTGGTGTAAAATGAATAAACATGTAAAACCTATAAAACTTGCGAAGAGACTAATGGAACTTGTACATTGTTGTGAGGGTATTAGGTGTAGAAAAACCCGTCATTATAGTTGGACTTAATAGTTGGATTAAAATAAAACGCACCTGTTACAGTTTCTTTTTAAAAACGCAGCCTACACTAACAATTTTTAGACACTTTTCAACCCTTAAAATAGGGAATTATGAAATTGAACTTGGTCCATTTCAAAAATAAGACTGTCATGAGAATTTTGGGCACCCTGAATCATATTATTTGTCATCAAAGTAAGTAGAGAAGTTACAAGTCCTCAAAGTCGTTGTGCAAAAACTATCATTCTGTCCTCTTTTGCAAACAGCCAACGAGCCCCTTTTACTCGAATTATTGTGACCTTTATACCAAGGGAAATGAGGACCTAAGTTCTGTTATATAAAGCCTCATGTATCAACTTTAGTTTAGAATGAAAACCACCCTTTTTCGTTTAGTATTCTGCTCGTAATTCGCGTATACTTTTGGTTGTTTGTCACAAGTGTCGACAGTCTGTCGAACACCTTGTGTGCACTCAGCCAGGTCTGCCCAACGCAACGCCCCCCATCTTTGACCTTACGTTTTTGACCTAAGATAATGACCCCCGTCACACACAGTTTTATAAAGGATAAATACAGCAGTAGGGCCATTTAGATTATTAAGGTATTTTTTTATTTTGTTCCAACGTTAAGTAACGAAACCACGATCTGACCTTAAAACTCTAACCACGCAAACAGATAGTGATGAAATAACATATTTATTTTTCCTAAGTATAAAAACGCCCTTTTGCGACCCACGCAGTTTAGCATCGATTTTAACAAGACGTTAAACACGACCATTTTTAGTACAAATCTTAACTTAACAGGAAGTTGTAGTCTATCCAGCTGATATTTAATAAAAATCTTTTACTTTTCATATCGTCAACCTAACGAACCGTAAATTTAAATTGTAAAACTCTAAGTTGTCTCTATGTTAAAAACTTAGTAATATGTAACGCTTAAAACTCAAATAGTAACGTCAATGTTTCGCTAAGTTATTTAACATACTTAGAGACAGAACCAAGACTGACCTAAACTTAATATTTTAAAATATATACCGTACCTAGTTTCTTTAAGAGTCCAAGTCGTAAATTAATATACTTATATTTTGACTCGGCGTGACCCGAAAAGTCGACCATATTAAAACTATAAATTGGTTTTCCAAATATCATTTATCTTCAAATATAGCTCAAGCACCACACTAGGGACAGATTGCAAAGTATTTATGTTATACATATTTTTCCAGTTATGAATGTGTATCATTTATTCTTAGGTTGCGGATAAAGTCTTTTATGCATCATTTTTTGGTCCTTCTAACTTGCTTCTACGTTATCGTTACTTCATGTGAGTTTATTAGTCCCCCATCTGATAACTTTTTCACTATCTTTAATCAAATCTCGGGGATGATGATCATGTTTGTTTTACAAAATAGATGCAAGTACCTTTTATTTCAAATATTACGAGTTTGCCTAAGTAGCTATAACCCACTATGCCCATCATCATGAACTGTTAATTACTGGATTGTAAGCACAGAATGTTTATGTAAAGATCTTTGGGATTACACATCCCTGTTCGGAGGCAAGTAATCGCTTGGCTAGTTACGGTTGCCGAATGTCATCTCACGTATAACCATTTGGCACTTAACGGGTTGAACATCTACATTGGGAAAAGTTATTTATATGTATTTAATATACATACATTGTTTAGCTTCGGTGTCATGAGCTTAGTGCATTTCGTAATACATTTTTGTGATACTGTATTTGTTACTTTATTACAGGGAAATCTTGCTATCCGCTTTATTAAATTTATAAACCTATAAATTCACCAACATTATTGTTGACAGTTTAAACTTGTTTTCTCAGGTCAATAAGGTGCAAGTCATGGATACATTGGATGGTCATCTTTTGAAGTCATATTATCATAAAGAATTACATGCATCACATTTTGGGACATTGTTATGTTGTGAAATCTTTACTTATCCAAGATAAACAAGTTAAGCCTATGGGCATTTGTAACGAACCATTTATTAAATCCAATGTATCAGTTTTTAAACGACTCTTATAAAGGTCGTTCTCATATCTTGTGCTATTGATCTATGAAGTAATACCCTCGGAACATCATATTCCGCTGTGGCCCATCTTGGGGGTGTTACAGATTGGTATTAGAGCCAAGGTTATAGAGAACCAGGTCAAATATTTTTACTTGGTCTATAACCGTTTTCAAACATTGTGTCATTCAAAAGTTTCTTTTTCTTCAAAGGGACATACATACATTACTCATTTGCATCTAGTATACATGCTTACATGTCATGCACCATTTTAGCATTAGTTGAGTATACTAAGTGCTTACATAAGTTATATACGTGTTTATATTACATTACGTATATTACTGATGGTCTTATATAATATACTTATACAAGTTTATATTATGGTTACAGATTTGCCATGTCTTCAGTCAACGCTTCGTCCACTGTTACCTATACGTCCGTATCTTCCGATTCAAATGGACCATCATCATGGGGAATTCCACTGATGAATATTGGTGACCTTCCTAAGATGGACCCTTATGAGGAGGTTGCCCAACAAGGGCAAGCACACCCACTGTCACCTGCTTACGTACCCGATCCCATGGAGTTAGACGAGCATGTACCAATATATGCTCCAGAGCCAGAGCACCCAGAGCATCACATACCATCTGACGATGACATCCAGGCCGAGGATCAGCCATATGCTAAAGATGCTTCACCGACTGCTGAGTCACCTGGATACATTGTTGACTCGGATCCGATGGAGGATGACACTGATGCAAATTCTATTGATTATCCTGATGAGCCGGGGACTGGTAATGAGAACTCTGAGGAGGATGATGATGAGGATCCCGAGGAGGATCCTAACGAGGAGCATGATCCCGAGGAAGATGCAGAGGATCCCGAGGAGGATCTTAGTGAGGAGGATGAGCCCTTTGAGGATTCTGATGAGATTGAGCCATTTGAATAGGACGAGACTGCTGCTACACCACCATCACACAGACGCTGTAGAGCGAGGATATCTGTTAGACCTCAGCCACCTATGGCCACTTCCACTCAGGCACTCATTGATACATTTGCTGCTGGATCACCTCAATTTCCATTTACCTATGATCAGGCACCATTGGGTCATAGAGCAGCTATGATCCGTAGGAGAGATGACATCCCCGAGGAGGACATGAGGAGATTTGTGCTTACTGCTCCCCCACCTGGGTGTGATGTAGCAGAGAGTTCTGCTGCTGCTGCTAGAGCACCTAGAGGCCAGTATGATTTTGTTGATACTGTTGAGGCAGGACAGGGTTTGATTCATAGTCCTGGTCATGATGCCCAGACTATTGCTAGAGCTGCTGACAAAGCAGAGGATGTTGGTTATGTTAGAGCTTTACAGGCTTCTGAGCATAGGATGATGACTTCTATTGAGGAAGTTAACTTGAGGGTCAACTACCAGGCACATGTTCGTAGGAATGAGAGTGAGGATTTCTACCACAACAACTTCTTGATGCTCGGGAACTGACCTAAAGAGACATATAAGACTCCGAGATTGATGCAGTGAGAGGTCAGAGGACTGCTTACGAGAATCCAGAAAAAATCACACACAGAGGCGTACGCCATGCTAACTTTAGTCTGAGCTCAGAACATCAGGGCTTTATTATGGCGGCGACTTGAGACACTAAAGACTCACATGAGTCATATGGAGTAGCAACGCCAGAGAGCTGAGGATGATGCAGTCAGGTAGATCATGCGTACCTAGGTGCTAGAGGCTAGAGCTCGGATTGATACAGTGGAGGACGTCGGTAGTAGCTGTTAGTTGTACTTTTCATTTCTAGCTATCTTGTATAGTCTATTAAGCTTTATGGGTAACTCCCAGCTAATGGACTCTATGACGTATTTTCATTTTCTATACTAGATCATTAATGGTCATTTTGTATCCAAACAAATCATGTATGATTCGACATTATGTTATGAAATGTTGATGTATGATGTTATGGCTGATCTCATTTTATTCATTTTCCATTGTGTTGTGATGTAGTTATTATTATCATATCTATTTGTATCGACATTGTGATTATATCTCACGTACATTGTATTCTTATGATTATTAGAATCATGCCTGTGACAAGACAAGGAGCAAACGATGCCATGACTCCAGAATCCATTCAAGCTATGATCGATCGGGCAATCCAAAGAAACTCTACTCAGGATGATGCGAGCCAAAATTCGGGTAGGGGACCCAGAAGGCCTATGCAACCTGCACGTGTCTGTTCCTACCCCGACTTCATGAAATGCCAACCCTTGAACTTCAAGGGAACTGAAGGCGTTGTTGGCTTGTCTCAGTGGTTCGAAAAGATGGAATCCGTATTCCACATTAGCGGTTGTGCCATTGAAAATCAAGTGAAGTTTGCTACCTGCACTCTGTTGGATGCTGCACTAACTTGGTGGAATGGCCATGTGAGAACCTTAGGCCATGATGCTGCCTATGCTATAACTTGGGGGACTCTCAAGAAGAAGTTGACAGACAAATATTGTCCAAAGGGTGAAATCAAGAAACTTGAAATTAAGCTGTAGAATCTTAAGGTCAGGGGAAACGATGTTGCAGCTTATACTCAGCGTTTCTAAGAACTAGCCTTGATGTGCACCAAGTTCCTTGCTGATGAGACCGAAGTACATCAGTGGACTTCCTAATAACATTCATGGGAACGTCATGTCTACAAGACCCAAAACTCTTGATGATGCTATCGAGTTGGCCAACGACTTGATGGATCAGAAACTCCGCACTTATGCGGAAAGGCAGAATGAGAACAAGAGGAAGGATGATGATTCGTTAAGAAACAACCACCAACAACAACCCCACAAGAAGCAAAATGTAGCTAGGGCATACACTGCTGGCCCTGGTGAAAAGAAGGTTTATACTGGGGACTTACCTCTGTGCATCAAGTGCAATTACCATCACACTAGGCAATGTGCACCTAAGTGTGGAAAATGCAAGAGGTATGGTCATACTACCACTGATTGTCGGGTAAATACCAACAACAACAACAGGAATCAATACAAATCAAAAGGCTAGGCATCTATGATGTGGTAACACGGCAACAGTGAAGAGGGATTGTCCAAACTGAAGAACCGTAGGAATGGCAACAGAATTGGCGACAAGCTTCAAAGGGAAGAACTTATGCTTTGGGAGGAAGAGATGCTAGCCCGGACTCTAACGACAATCAACGTGTACGTTTCTTCTCAACAACCGTTATGCTATAATCTTAGTTCGATAAGGGCTGATAGGAGCTTTGTATCTAATACCTTTAGTGCCTTGATTAACATTACCACCACTACATTAGAAAATCATTATGACGTAGAATAGCCCGATGGGAAAATCATAGGAGTTAACACCATAATTTGGGGTTGCACTCTAAACTTCATGAATCATCCTTTCAACGTCGACTTGATGCCTGTTCCACTCGGTAGTTTTGATATCATTATTGGGATGGATTGGTTGACAAAGTATCATGGAGTGATCATCTGCGACAAGAATATTGTATGAGTTCCTTTCGGAAAAGAAACGTTAATTTTTCAAGGTGAATGTAAGCAGATCAAAGGAAGAATCCGACTGAATAGACTTACTTTCTCTAAAGCACAAGAATATTAGTCAAAAGGATGGATGTCTTTTTGGGTACAACATAGAGATACGGGAGGGGAGGTTAGGGAGGGTCCAAGGTGGAGCGGAGTAGACATGAGTGAGGAAGGGGTGGCGTACTTGAAGACGTGCTGATCGTCATGAGACTTCCTAAAGTTTTTTCCTGAAGACTTGTCGGGTATTCCACCAGCTCGACAAGTAGAATTCCCAAAATTGGATTGGTAACCAAAAGGTGCTGCACCTGTATGCAACGAGCGGCCTTATCGGTTGGCATCATCCGAAATGAAAGAACTAGCGGAACAACTTCAAGAACTATCCAACAAGGGATTTATAAGACCCAGCTTTTCACCTTGGGGAGCTCCGGTCTTGTTCGTCAAGAAGAAAGACAGATCGTTTTGCATGTGCATTAATTATCGTGAACTGAACAAGTTAACGGTGAAGAACCGTTACCACATTACCTAGATAGATAACTTGTTCATCAACTTCAAGTGTCGAGTGTCCTACTCAAAAAATTGGACTTACATCAGTTACCACAGTTGAGAGTTCCCATGAAGAAAGACATCTCCCAGACCATGTTAGGACGCGTATGTGCATTATTGAATTTACAGTAATGCCTTTAGTTTTGACGAAACGCATCGACGGTATTTATGGACCTCATGAACCGGGTGTGCAAACCGTACTTAGATAAGTTTGTGATTGTCTTTATCGATGACATATTAATTTATTCAAAGAACAAGGAAGAGCATGAAGAGCATCTCAAGCTAATCTTGAAGTTGCTTAAGAAAGATGAGTTGTACGCAAAATTCTCCAAGTGTGAATTTTGGATTCCTAAAGTATAGGTTCTTGGACATGTGATTGATGGCAAAGGCATCCATGTTGATCCTGCAAAGATTGAGTCGATTAAAGATTAGACGCCTCCTAAGAGTCCAACAGAGATCCACCAATATTTAGGACTTGTTGGTTACTACCGCAGATTCATTGAAGGCTTTTCCAAGATCTCAAAGCCAATGACTAAGCTAACTCAGAAGAATGTGAAGTTTGACTAAGGAGAAAAGGAGGAAGCAGCATTCTAATTGATTAAACAAAAGCTATGTAGCGCACCTATTCTGGCCTTGCCTAAAGGATCAGAAAACTTCATTGTTTATTGCGATGCTTCGCATAAGGGTTTGGGTGCCGTTCTTATGCAAAATGAGAAAGCTATAGCTTATGCTTCTCGACAATTGAAGATCCATGAGAAAAACTACACAACTCATGATCTTGAACTTGGAGCTGTGGTGTTCGCTCTTAAGATGTGGAGACATTACTTATACGGGACAAGGTACACCGTATTTACTGACCACAAGAGTTTACAACATATCCTCGATTAAAAGGAGTTGAACATAGGCAACCGGCGTTGTTTGTAAATTGCTTAGGTGATTACGATTTGTGACATTCGTTATCACCCGGAAGGCAAACTTGTATGTCTAGATGCTATTTGATTAGCAGGAAAAGAAACACGGTCTAAACATTTAAGAGTTTGAGCCTTAGTCATGACTATTGGCTTGGACCTTCCTAAACAAATCTTAGAAGCTCAAACCGAAGCATTAAAACCTGAAAACCTTACTGCTGAAGATGTTGGAGGTATGCTCTGACAAGACCTTACAAAGGAAAGATTGAAACCCCGTGCGAACAGAACTTTATGTTTAAACAACAGGAGTTGGTTATTGTGTTATGGCAACTTAAGGACTCTAGTCATGCACGAGTCTCATAAGTCAAAATATTCCCTTCATTTGGGTTCTGACAAAATGTATCAAGACTTGAAGCAGTTGTATTGGTGGCCTAACATGAAGGCAAATACTGCCACTTATGTTAGCAAGTGTTTGACTTGTTCCAAAGTCAAGGCAGAGCATCAAAAACCTTCCGGCTTACTAGTCCAACCAGAAATTCCAGGATGGAAGTAGGAGAAAATCATCATGAATTTCGTCACTAAACTCCCTAAGACGACAAACAGTTATGACACCATTTGGGTGATCGTTGATCGTCTTACAAAATCTGCTCACTTCCTACCAATGAGGGAAAATGATCCCATAGAGAAGTTAATGAAGCTTTACATGAAGGAAGTAGTCACCCGACATGGTGTGCCGGTTTCTATTATCTCCGATCGTGATGGTAGATTTACGTCACTATTCTGGCAAGCACTCCATAAGGCTTTGGGAACTCGATTGGACATGAGTACGGCCTATCATCCCGAAACTGACGGTCAAAGTGAAAGAACTATCCAAACTTTGGAAGACATGTTACGCGCTTGCATGTTAGACTTTGGAAAGAATTGGGATAGACATTTACCGTTAGTAGAATTCTCTTACAACAACAGTTACCATACCAGCATAAAGGCTGCACCATTCGAGACATTGTATGGATGAAAGTGTCGATCACCCGTATGTTGGGCAGAAGTTGGAGATGCTCAGCTTACTGGTCCTGCAATAATTCATGAAACCACCGAGAAGATTGTCCAAATCAAAAGCAGAATCCAAGCCGCTCGTGACCGACAGAAAAGCTATGCAAATGTTAGACATAAACCAATGGTATTTCAAGTTGGTGAGAGGTCATTTAAAAGTATTGCTTGTAAAGGATTGTTGCGTTTTGGCAAACGGGGGAAGTTAAACCCTAGGTATGTCGGTCCTTTCAAGATGATCGAGAGAGTCGGAACAGTTGCCTATAAACTTGAGCTACCACAACAATTAAGTCGAGTTCATACCACGTTCCACGTGTCAAATCTGAAGAAGTGTCTGTCCAATGAATCACTTGTGATTCCGTTGGAAGAGCTACGTGTGATACAAGCTCCACTTTGTAGAATGAACCGGTATTAAGTTGTGGATCTCTGAAATCAAACAATTGAAGAGAAGTCGCATTCCCATCATTAAGGTTAGATGGAACTCTAAATGAGGTCCTGAGTTTACCTGGGTACGTGAGGACCAATTCAAGCAGAAGTATCCACATCTCTTCACCAAGACCGCACCGTCGTCAAGTGTCGCGTCTTAAGCCATGAGGACAAGGCTCATTTAACGGGGGGAGACTATAACACCCTGTGTTTTCAGGTCATATTACGATCCCCATCTATTTCATATTCCCTTTTTCATTTATTGAGTTTTGCGTGCTCATTTCCATTTAAATCGCTTTAGTTAAATCGCGTAGGCACAAAAATTTAGCATTTAGCTAGAGACGTAACCTAAACCCATTAAGACCTTACTTGAACCCTTTGTATTCGTCATTTATTTTATATTTCTCATCAAGAAGAGTTACATGATCACATTCATTAAATTTTATCCAAGTAAAAACTTCTTAAAACAAAATTTCACCAAAGTTTTAACTCTTACACACTAGGAAACTAAATAAACTTAGATAAAAATCCATTTACTCCTACAATGTAGCAAATAGATCATGCACCTTTTGTTAAATCTCCTCAAACCGTATAGTACGAAGAAAAAGATAGCAAATCCCTACAAATTCTCCCTAAACCTCTTTCATTCCTTTTGTCCAACGTGTAAAAGCCCAAGCCTTTTACATACTCACACTCATGATAACCTAGCTGCTATCCCTCTTTTTTCCTCCTTAAGAAATCCACAGTACTCGACTTTTTAATCATGTGCAAGATACCTTCCCCAATATGCAATTACATATACATGTGAGTATCCCCTTTGACTAGTAAACCTTCCTCAGAATTATGCATAAATATGATGGTTTTTCATTCTGGTTTTCACAAAACAAACCCACACTCAACTCTGTTAAACTCCACTCCTCACACAGTTTGGTTATTCCCAGCAAAACACAACAACTTGCAACCTTGTGCCTTCATCAGTCAAAGGATAATAAACCCTAGAAAACCCTAACCCTAAATCTATCCTTTTGGTTTCTTTTTTTTGGTCGATGAAAGCATACAAGCAACAACCTTTTGTTTGTGATCAATCTAGTACAAAGTAGTTCAGGGTCGTGGTTAAGTGGTTAATCGTGGTGGTAGTTTGTTCGTTGAGGATTAGTAACGAACAAGGGTCTCATTAGTTTTGGGTTCAAAGCACGCCTTGCCTTCTTTGCCTTGTGAGTTCCACGCACTATTTTTTATACCAATTTTCATGCATTTGACTTGAGTTATGTAGTTAAATCCTTTCCTCTGTTACATTAATGAATAGTCAGCTAGTTCTATAGGTGTGCTTGATAAAAAGGAAAACATGTCTTTTTTTAGTTCCTGGTGTAAAACGAATAAACATGTAAAACCTATAAAACTTGCGAAGAGACTAATGGAACTTTACATAGTTGCGAGGGTATTCGGTGTAGAAAAACCTGTCATTATAGTTGGACTTAATAGTTGGATTAAAAGAAAACGCACCTGTTACAGTTTCTTTTTAAAAATGCAGCCTACACTAACAATTTTGAGTACACTTTTTTGACCCTTAAAAGTAGGGAATATGAAATCGAACTTGGTCATTTCAAAAACAAGACATGTCATGAGTATTTTGCCCCTATAATGATATATTTTCGTCAAGTGAGTAGAAAGTTACAAGTCCTCAAAGTCGTTGTGCAAAAACTGTCATTCTACCCTCTTTTGCAAACAGCAAACAAGCCCCTTTTACTCGAATTATTGTAACCTTTGTACCAAGGGAAATGCGACGAACTAAGTTTGTATATAAGCCTATGTTCAACTTTAGTTAGAATGAAAAAAACCAACAATAAAACACCCCCCTTTTTGGTTTAGTATTCAGCTCGCAATTCGCGTATACTTTTGGTTGTTTGTCACAAGTGTCGACAGTTTGTCAAACACCTTGTGTGCACTCAGCCAGGTCTGCCCAACGTACGCCCCCATCTTTCGACAACGTTTTGACCTAGATAACGGCCCCATCACACAAAGTTTATAAAGGATAAATAATAGCCAGTAGGCCATAGAATATTAAGGTATTTTTTATTTTGTTCCAACGTTAAGTAACGAAACCACGACATGACCTTAAAACTCTGACCACGCAAACGAGATAGGCTGAAATAACACATTTATTTTCTAAGTATAAAACTGCGCTTGCGACCCACACATGTTTAGCCTCGTTTTTAACACGTTAAATGACCATTTTAGACAAAACTTACTTAACGAAAGTTGTAGACTACCCAACTGAGATTTCAAATATACTTTTTACTTTTCCAATAATCGTCAACATAACGAACCCTAAATTATTGTAAAACTCTAAGAAGTCGTCACATGTTAAAACTAGTAATATGTAATACGCTTAACTCAAATAGTAAACGCCAACGTTTCGCAAATTATGTTAACATACTTAGAGACTAAACCAAGGACTGACCTAAACTAATATTTTAAAGTATATACGACCTAGTTTCTTAAAAGTCTGAAGTTATAAATTATATACTTATATTTTAACTGCGTTGACCCGATAAAGTCGACCATATTAAAACGAGAAATTATTTTCAAATATCATTATTTCAAATATAGTTCAAGCACAGATACAGCCATAAGATAAAAAATGCACGACTAGGACGAGTTTGAAAGTATTTTTAATATTTATTTTTTCCGGTTAGTGAGATGTGTATTATTTAGTTCATAGGTTTGCAGATAAAGTCATTTGCATCATATTTCCGTGCCACTGACCTTCTTCTACGTTATCGTTACTTGATGTGAGTTTATAGTCCCCATCTTATACTTTTCAATCATTTATCAAATCCCGGGGATGAGATCATGTTGGTTTTAACCAAATGGATGCAAGTACATTTTATTTTAAATATTGTCGAGTTTTGCCTAAGGTAGCTATAAACCCACTATGCCCATCATCATAAACAGGTTATCTACTGGGATTGTAAGCGCGAATGTTATGAATAGATCTATTTGGATTAACATCCCTGTTCGGAAAAAGGTGCAAGGTAGCAGCGTTTCTTCTAGTTTAACCGGTTTGGCCTGAAATTGACGAACGTATACCATTTGGAGACACATGGAAGTTACGGTTTAACATCTACATGGGCAAAGTCATTTATATGTATTTAATATACATACATTGTTTAGCTTCGGTTTCATGAGATTAGTGCATTTCGTAATACATTTTTGTGATATATGTATTTGTACTTTAATTACAGGGAATCTTTGCTATCCACTTCTTTAAATAATAACCAATAAAATTCACCAACATTATTGTTGACAGTTTAAACATGTTTTCTCAGGTCAATAAGGTGCAAGTCATGAATACATTGGATAGTCATCTTTTGAAGTCATATTATCATAAAGAATTACATGCATCACATTTTGGGACATTGTTATGTTGTGAAATCTTTACTTATTCGAGATAAACAAGTTAAGCCTATGGGCATTTGAACGAAACCATTTCTATTAATCTATGTATCAGTTTTTAAATGACTCTTATAAAGGTCGTTCTCATATCTTGCGCTATTGATCTATGAAGTAATACCCCCGGAACATCATATTCCGCTGTGGCCCATCTTGGGGGTGTTACATAACCCATGTGAATCGAGAGTAATCATCGATAATGACGAGGATGTACTTCTTTCCATTAACACTTGCGACACGCATTGATCCACAAAGATCCATATGCAAAGGATATAGTTTTCCTTGGTTGGTGTCTTCAGATTTAGGTTTATGGGGTTTCTTCTTGCTTTTACCCATTGCACAAGCAGAACACAAATGGTCATTTTTAAATTAAAGCATAGGGAGACCACAGAAAAGACCGTGTCTAGCTAAGTGGTTTATTGCGCCAAAGTTCAGATGAGACAGACGTCGATGCCATAGCCAGGGACGTTTCTTTGGGAGGCCTTTGACCAAGAGAACATAAGGAGAGGACGCATCGATACCTAAGTAGACAAGTATACAGATGTTGCAAGAGATCGAGATACAGTCAAGAGATCAATACCTTCTAAATTACGAATAAAGCAGGTGTGTTGTCAAAAAGCAACTTCTAGGTTCGAATCACAAAATTACCCAACGGAGAATAAGTTTTGTCCAATTCCTTCCACGTAGTAAACCCTTGATATCGTAACATTCCCAATCTGATAATCACCATAACCCAATATCTTTGCCACGTGATCATTTCCGAATTTGACTGTACCCAAAAACTTATTGATGAAATTGGTGAGCTGAGAGTGATCTCCGGTCATATGCTTGGAGTCAGGGCCGAGTCCCCAAAATACTAAAGAACCATTGTGGAAGACATGCATTTCATCAAGAGAGGAGATGGAACAGTCCAAAAACTTTGGATCCCCAAGAATTACTAGGTTCCTTTATATTAGCAATACTAGATTTAAAACCAGTAGATTTTGCTAACAGGAACATTAATTTACATTTTCTAGTTTCGCGTGAGTAAACCAATGTTATGACAGGTTTAGATGTTTTTCATAATCTAGAGCAGTTTGATTTCCTAAGGTGGCGACTACATTAGTTGGTGGTAGAATCCTAGTTAAAGGGCACGCATTTCCACTATAGTAAGGTTTCGACCAGTAGTCTCCAGATGTATCCAATATTTAAAAACACAATTATCCTGGTGTTTTCCAAACTTTACCTCTTTGAACTTTTGATAATAGATTTAGATTCTTTACGAGCCATTCACATAATTGATAAAATCAAGAACACACAAATCATGATTATCAGAAAGCATGCAACCATTACACTTAACACATTTAAGTTCAGAATTCGCATTACACTTGGAATGCTGCACATGAGCAGTTCCTTTAGGTTGAACAACACAATCTTTATTTTTGAAACTAGATTTAACTTTCCTAGGGTAGGCTTCTACTTTATTCATCTGAGTACTACTTGGTGTTTGCTGAATCTTATCTTTCTTTGTATTGCCTGAAGGCTGTGATCCGCTAGCACTAGTAGACGGTTTTACTCCTGTAGAAGACAACATAGGTTTGTTAGAAACTAGGTTTGATGTTGAGGTTGTTTTTGTGATTGTGTTTCCTGAGGATGTGACGGGCTCAGTGAATCTAACTCTTTTGTCCTTGTTCTTTGGGGTCACAGCCACTAATTTTTCATCAGTATTGTTGACACTAGGGCAGGTTTTACTGATGTTTGTAAGCAACTCCTGAACTAGTTTAGCATACCTACAGGCAGATTCTAGGGATTGATCTAGTGGATATTTTGATTGAACATGTTTAACTAGATCCCTAAGAACGGTAGCTTCTTCCTGAGTGTGCTTAATATAGGTAATGTGGAGCCTGTCTGTTTACAGCAACAAATTTAAGGGTTATTTTAGTTCCACATCAATCTTAAGCATTTCTGGATCACTAGGGTGTTTTGTAACGTCATTAACAACTAGAGCTTTTCCTTTAAGTTTCTTTAAATCATTTTTAAGAGCTGTAATTACCAAAACTTTTTCCGGGAGACAAGCATTTAAATCAAAAATTTCCGCAAACTTTAGATTGACTTGATTAATTAAATCATCACATTGTTCTTTTGATCGAATATGATGTTTTGTTTAAAATCGAGTCCATAAAGTTGCTTATAATCTGTTCAAATCTCACATTCCAGCAATAAGCTTTGTCACCCTATGATCCAATTCAATGTTAATTGTTTCAATCTCCTCTAATTCCTGTTTAATCTTATCCTCATTTGTTTTCCCACTTAGAGCATTGATTCTCTCTTTCAACTTCTTAATGACCGTATCTTTCCTTTCTCTTGGACTGAGCTTTCAATCATTTAAATTCAAATAATTGATCAAAACTTAGAGCACTTTGATTAGAAACAGAATTATCCCTTTGAAAAATTTCTTGATTAAGTTGAGAATCAACTTCTAAAGAGATGCAATATTTTTCAAGAGTGGTGAAACTTTTAAACAGTTTATCATAAATCACTTTTTCAATGAAATATGTTTGAAGCTCAGTCTCAAGTTGGAGAAACTTTTCACATTCATGCTTATTCACAGAAGGATTATTCACAGACGAATTCACAATTATGTTCACAATATCTTTGCTCAATACTTGTTCCAAGAGTCGTTCGTTTTCGTTCAAAACTTTATTCATTTTAACTTTAAATGTTTTGGAATCTAAATCGATGTTGTGGTAACAGCCTGTTTCCATTTGATGGAAAGACTTTTGGACTTCTGAAAGTTCAACAACCAAATATGATTGGAATGAGTCTTAAACCAGTCCTTTTGATTATGAGCTTTTACAAATGGAATTATTTCATCCCTAAAATAAGCTTTTGTATGTTCAAACCCCCACGAACCCTCAATGATAACTGTGGATGTGGTTCTTTCTTTGACAACCACATCAAAACATCAAGATGTGTTTAACACATTCTTCAAACATGTATTCACCATGCTGACTTTAGAAGTTCCTTTGGAACCTCAACTATGGTGGGTCTACTAGAAAGAATGGGTTCTGGAGAATTCATCGAATTCTGAGACCAAAAGGCTTGTTTAGCAGATAATTCAGTTTGTGGAACAAAGCATGTTTCAAAATCTTTATAAGGTTGGTTAAGAGAGCAAATAATCGACTGGTGTAGTATTAACTTTCTTTTCTAACATCATAGGATCTTTTTTGTAATTTAAAAGCATTTTTGAACGACTCTCTTCAGCAAGCCATTAAGGGTCTCTGAAGAGACATGGAATCACAATGGGATTAGTTTTCTAAATAATATCACCAATATATAGCTTTGGTTCCAACTGTTGAGCTTTCTTCAGATAGAAAGGATTTTGAAAACCTAGAGCGTATTTAGTGGTATGATCATAGAAAAACTAAGGTTTCGTCAACATGTGAACAGTTTGTGCTGATTGATCTCTTTTAAAAACAATATTATCAAGCTGTTTAATCCTCTTTTCTAAAGCAATCTCTTCTATCCTATGTTTGTGTTATATCCTAGATTCTCTTTCTAAAATCAATTTTTGAGAAGAAGAAACGTGTTTTGCAGTAAAGAAATCTTTTCTTTTAACATGTTTCAAGAAAGAGTTTGTTAAGACGATCAATCTCTACATACTGTGCACATGAATCCTGAAATGTGTCATTACATGTAATGCAAACATTTTGTCCTTTCGTTCACCACTTTAACTATAAACTTGTCCTTATATCTTCAGCTCAGCAGTTAAAAGTATCATTGACAGCACACTTTTAATTTTTGAGTCCAATTTATTCTTGGTAAAATTAGCAACGCTGGGTTTTTAGTTGTTCAATCACAGATAATATCAGTGCATCTTGTTTGTGGCAGAAGGTTTAGAATTCTAAAGCAGCCGCCTGTTGTGATCGATCACTATATGAGATAATAATGAATGATATTGCTATCACTAAGTGTTATTTCCGTCTCTGAATGGATTCAACAACATTCGACTGTTCAAAGACGGCATCATCACCTGCACAACTTGAAATAATCATATTATTATTTACATTATCATGATTGTGTACCTCAGCAAGTGCATCTAAACCATAATGAGATAAATTTACCATGAGAGCAACTTTAGTAGTGTTGAGTTAATCACAATCGGAGTCATATGTATCCAAATCATCAGCTTGATAATCAGCATTGTGAGTAATGACCATTTGTGTGGCTTGAGCTTCTAGAACTCCTGGATCTGCCAAAAATGCACGTTCCTCCTCATGTATAATTTGTCCACATACTTGAGCTTGAACCAACAATACTTTTTCTTTAAACCACGTGTCATCCCGTTTCCTTCTTGGTTTAGTGTATTGTTTGGACATGTGTCCTTCCCCTTTGCAGTTGTAACACGTAACAATCCTCTGTTTCCTCGAGTTACTCCCACTTGCTCCTGGAGTGAAAGTTCTTGTAGTACCCACAGCATAAGAAATTTGTCTCCCCTGTACTGGTTGTACGGTTACTCTTCCATCTTGCCTTGGGTTTGACGAGTTCCTCAGCTGGTTATTGGTAGTAGGATAACAGGAAGTGACTACAGCAGACAAGAATGACATGACATGATTGATGGCATCAATTGGATCATTACCGTGCTTGAAAACTGGTATGGTCAGATCGGAGTCTAATTGGGAAAATTTAGATTGTTGTTTGACTGTGGGAGAGTATTCATTTTGAGGAATGGATGATGATGGAGAGAAAACGTTATGGTGGACTGAGGTTTGATAATTGTTGGGGGGATAAGTGATTGAATGAGGTATTGGTGATTGATTGATTGAGTATTGTTGAGATTCAAAAGGTGATCCATACTGTGAAGATTGATGAGGTGAGACAAATTATTGATGTTGAGAGTTCTGGTACGAGTGCTGATGAGATTGATAAGGAGACTGTGTTATTTGGTGAGATGCAACTAAAGCAAGAGGATCGGAGTTGCGTTCATGCATCAATCGAACTTCATTTGCATGCCGTTCATGTTGTTCCAAATGGGCGTGAATCTGATCAACATTAATAGTATGCAAGTCTTTGACCAACTTAACATCAATAACGAATTTGCTCCATTCAGCGGGAAGAGTGTTCAGAAACTTGGTATTAACTTGAAATTGCTCCAGTGGCATCTTGTAAATTATTCATATCATTAAGTAGCAAAGGAATCTCAATAGTACTACACGTGTAACGATCTCTCCTTTTCTGTAAGTAAATTTATCAAATTCATCGTAACAAACTTGCACTCTCCTTCTTAGCCCTCGTTATATGACGTTCCTTACATATAGCAGTTTGATTTATCTCCTGTCCTAAAATATCCTTGCTACACGATGTTGACTAACGAAGAGCTTAAATTTCAGTTGGAAGTCTTGTAGAGATGATGTTTATTGCTTTGATGTCACAATTAGCTTGAATGGTTTCTACGGGAGTTAATTCAGTATATTCCTTTGGTCTGGTTACACCATCCACTGTAATTGTTGGCCAAACAAGTAGACCTTTTTCAACCGAAGCAAGAATCATCTTACTATGAGGTCTATTCATCATATAAAGTTTCCATTATGCTTTTCCACGAGTCATACAAGTGTTTTTCAAGCTACACTGGTGGTTTATTGTCACACCCGATATAAGTTGACTTATCATTAAGAAGTCGTCATTGAGAAAATTTTGTATGTATAAAAGACTACTTAGGTTGATCGGGACAGTGGCAGAAGAAATTTGTGTTTAATTAAGAGTTGTCTTTTAAATTGTTTAATTCATCAAAACTACACTACACGGTTTTACAATTCTTGACAAAACCGGGAAAAACAAATAAATGTTTCACGGGATTTTGCAAGTCAACGAAATAAACCGTATAATTTAAAAAAATTGAGTTGTTCATTTGAAACTAAGTAGAGTTGTTTGGTTTTAACTACAGTCGGGTTGTTCGGTTTCAACTAACGTCGGGTTGTTCGATTTCAACTAATGTTGAGTTGTTTGGTTTCAACTAAAGTTGGGTTGTTCGGTTTCAACTAACGTTGGGTTGTTCGGTTTCAACTAAAGTTGGGTTGTTCGGTTTCAACTAACATCGGTTTGTTCGGTTTCAACTAAAGTTGGATTGTTCAGTTTCAACTAATGTCGGGTTGTTCGGTTTCAACTAACATCGGGTTGTTCGGTTTCAACTAAAGTGAGTTGTTCGACTCCAACAAACATGAGACTCAAAATTTTTAAAACACAAAAAGACACATTTTTGATGGTTGTTTTGCAAAAATTCTTGTACAACTAGTGTTACTAAACCTATAAGAACAAGAAAAATGAAAACTTTAAGGTTTTTAAGCCGAAAATTTTAAAATCAAGATTTTGCTCTTTATAAAATTTTCAAACACAATATGTAACAAAAAATGATGTTTTTCTTGATTCTAAGCTTGTACACCTATATCATAAAGATACTAGATCAGATTTACCAAGGTAAATGATCTTTTAGTGTACACTCTTGCTTCGAAAACAAAGAAAAAATAAAGAAAGAACGAATTTTTTCCAAAAACACACGAACAAAAAAAAATAAACACAAAAACTAAACACACCACTCCATGGCTCTTGATACCAATTGAAGAATAATCATATAACATACATGGAAAGAGAAGGCAAGTTGTTTTAGTAAGAGAAAGGGTTGGATGAACACTTAGAGAGAGAAAGAAAACATATATTGAATTGTGTGAAAAATGAGCAACCAACCACCTCTCCAAGGCATGAAGAGGTGTTAATATACTTACAATGAACAAGTGGGCTTGGGCTTGCATGGGTTTATCCATGGGCCTTTGCTAACTAACTATGTAAGTTTCAAAAAATTACATAACGAGCTAACGACTGTTATCTATGGAAGCGACCGACACTTTCATAGGAATTTCGTATTCCTAACACTTCCTCCCACTTTCTCTCTCTAGTTCTTGGTTCATATATCAAAGATTACTTGTATTCTACAAAATCGGATAGTGTATAAATCCGATAGTGTAGGTCTTGTGATTGTGTATTACTTGTAAAGTGGTAGATTGGTTCTAGCTAAGATTAAGACTCGACATTTAGCTTAGTGTCGAAAAACGACGTAAGCGAAGTGTAAACGGTTTTCTCCGCCTAAAGGGAGCTTGTTGACATAGTGAAATCTTAAGTAGGATACTCAGTGAGTGGAGTAGGGCAAAGAGGAGCTTCGTAGCCGAACCACTATAAATCTTGGTGTTTTGATTTGATTGTTCCTTCCCTCATCTCTTATATTGTTGTGATTCTTACTTATCATTTGTTTAGTTATTGCTATAATATATATATATATATATATATATATATATATATATATATATATATATATATATATATATATATATATATTGTAGGTTCATATTGTTGGTTGGTTGAACATATACTCAGATCTAACAATTTTAGAAGTAAAATTTAAAACGCTAATTAACCTGTATTCAACCCTCCTTTTAGTTTCCATAATTGGTATCAGAAGGCGAGGTCACTCAAGATTTTTAAAATATACAGTATTTTAAAGCTTGGATCGATCTATGGATTCCGACAAATATCTAGAAGCGCAATCCATGCAAAGACCACCACTCTTTGAAAGTGATAGTTTTATTTATTGGAAAAATAAATTCGAAACATATGTTAAATCAAAAGATCTTGATCTTTGGCATGTTATTACTAACGATGATTTTCAACCTATTGAACAAAATCCAAAAACCAGTTAGATGAGGTTATCCCTTTTGAAAAACAAAGTAATGAACTTAAAAGGAAACTTGTGAAAAATAACGAAGCTAAAATGGTTATTTACAACGCTTTGCCTAGAAAAGAATATGAAAGAATTTTCATGTGTAATACGGCAAAAGAAATTTAGAAAACTTTGTTAATCACCCATCAAGGTAATAGCCAAGTCAAAGATAACAAGATCGACCTTTTGGTACAACAATATGAACAATTCGTCATTTCTAAAGACGAATCTATAGATAGTGCTTTTGCTAGATTTAATACTATTATTACTAGTCTAAAAGCTCTTGATGAAGGTTATTCTAGCAAGAATTATGTTAGGAAGTTTCTTAGGGCTCTATATTCTAAATGGAGATCAAAGGTCACGACGATTGAAGAGTCGAAAGAATTAACATCACTATCACTTGATGAACTTATCGGGAACCTCAAAGTTCACAAAATGATCATAAAGAAAGATTTTGAAATAGTCAAAGCTAAAGGAGAAAGGAGATCACTTTCTTTAAAGGCTAAAAAGGAATCTAGTGATGAGGAGTGTTCGACTTCTGAAAGTGAAGACGAAGAGTACGCCATGGCGGTGAGAGACTTTAAGAAGTTCTTCAAGAGAAGGGGAAGATTTGTAAGGCAACCTAGGAACAAAAAAAGACTTTTCAAAGAACCGAGATGACAAGAATGGTAAAAGTAAAAGAAAATGTTTTAGATGCGGAGACCCAAATCATCTTATTGGTGAATGTCCAAAACCACCGAGAGACAAGAACCAAAGAGCATTCATTGGAGGTTCTTGGAGCGATAGCGGTGAAGAAGACGATGAAAAGATTAAAGACGAAACGTGTCTCGTAGCTCAAGCGTCAAATGAGGTATGTTCCGATTCCTCTTACTTTAGTGACGAAAATTCATCAATAGATGATTTAGCTTTATGTGTGTGTGTTGTGTTATTTATAGAATGAAACTTTGGCATTTTGTCAATTTAGGTCCCTCCATTCTCAATTCTCTTTAAAACTAATACAAAGTGTTATTTCTTTTATGTAAAATCGGCCAAAGACTCGGGTCACACGACGTTTATAAATATTTTAAATCCGTCCCACTAATTTTACTTTAAAACGTTTAATAAATCGTTAAACCTCATAAAACACGACCTTTAAACATGATTTTTTTTACAAAAATTTAGGGAAACGCCATAAAATGTAAAAATAACATATTTACGCTCTCGGAGCAACAAAATAAATTTTTCTGACTTTCTTAGACACTAAAAACAAATAGAATTTCTATCACAGATTAAAATTACCCTATAGAAGGAAATTCTCATCAAACCTTATATAGTATAAACGACTATAATTATTTACGTAGCAAAAATAATTATCTTAGCTCGGGATAAACGTTGACCTGAAGCTCGGGTTGTTACAAAAACACATAATAGTAAACAACGTCAAAGTTTCTGTTACTAGTGACAATGAAGTTAAACAATTTTATAAGCCATTGTCAAAACTCGGAGTTGCTTTTTCAAAACCTAATTTTAGATCAAAACTCCACCACCTAGAAGAGTCAATAACTCTTATTCTAGAAATAGAACACCACAACCAAAAAGAAATGATGGTAGGCAAAATCAACCTCATGGATTTCTCGAAACTTTGAACAATCTCCAAAATCAAAGTTACATGCCTTGGGGAATGATTTCATCATTTCTACATCCCAACCAAATGCAACAAATTCATGGGATGTTTAGCACTAACAACTTTGGAGCCATGAGATATTGGGGACGAAACATTTAAGTTATTGTCCTATATAAATAGATATGTTATGGAGTCGACTTGGAACCCGACGAATGGATTAAAGATAGTGGATGCTCTAAACATATGACGGGTAACCGAAAGCTCTTCTCCACTTACAAGGCATACAATGGAGGTAATGTCATTATTGGTAGTAATCTTCGCGGTAACATCATTGGCAAAGGTATGATTTCTAATGACTCCCTCAATATAGATAATGTAGAACATGTTGATGACTTAGGATTTAACTTGCTAAGTGTAGGACAAATATGTGATAATAAGTTTAGAGTAACTTTCTCTGAACATGATAGTGAAATTACTAAGGACGGTAGAGGTATTAGGAAGAAAGGCTTATATTTGATGAAATTAGGAAATAAGCCAAAAGATAAAATTTATCTTGCAGTGATTGATGAAAATTCCACATTATGGCATAGGAGATTAGGTCACGCTAATATGTGTCTCATTCAATCGTTAGCATCTAAGGAACTAGTTAGAAACTTACCTAAGCTTAAGTTTGATCAACATTTTGTGATGCTTGCAAAATTGGAACGATGCAGAAGGATTAATGTAATTTGAAAACACTTCAGGTAACATATTATCTAAAATTTAAAAGTTCATAATATGATCATGAAATTTGAAGTATAACCTAGTTTGACCCGTTTATCCATGAATGGGTTGAACCGAATTGCTTATGACAATGTAATTGTTTATGGTACCAACCAAAGAAGATGAGTTTGTACCCTGATAAGTGTGAAAACACTTATCCGTTTTTATATCAAAATAATCCTTAAAAGATGAAAAATGAATATATTATGCTTGTATATTGTGTATTTTGTCATTTGTGATGTATAGGTACGGATATCTCAAATATCACATGAAGAAGGCCAAAATCGGACAAAAACGAACACGAGAACGGAAAGAGTACACAAGAGCCGGGTGTTTATCAAGTTTGAGTCAACTAAAGTCAACCTTGGTCAATTCATGTAAAGACAAAAAACCCTTGAAATTACCAAAAGGACCTTTAATGTTAAATCTTTTCACTTTTAGTCCCTGGATACTTACACCGTTAGTCCTTATAAATTTACACCGTTAGTCCTAAACCTAACAACTCCCTAACTCCCGTTAACCCATAAACCCACGAAGGCCCAAGTTATAAACTATGGCCTAACTTCGCTTTTATAAACCCAAGTCAACTCGTTTATAAACCTGGTCAAATAAATAAATGAAAAAGAATAAGGCAGGAAAACCTATTTTTACTATTCATCTCCATCCCCAATTCACCCCGCACCTTAATTAACCTCGTTTAAGTGAAATTAACCTTTCTAGAAGCTCGTGACGCAGCACTGCCTAATTTTGGCAATCCCAAGGCCAATCATTGGCTAATCATACGTGGAGAGCAAGGGACGATCAAGATCAAATTGACTAAAAGGTGGTTATGGATTAAGGGCTAGGATTAGAGATCTCAGAGGCTCCTCAAGATCCTAGAAGGTTCATCTCAAGGCTATAAATTGAAGAGCTCCACACACACACGAGGCATCTAGTGTAGAAAAGTAGATTTAGTATAATTTTAGCTTATTAATCATTTTTTAGCTTATTGTTTTCAAATCAATGTAACTTTCTTTCATTAGCTTGTACTTAGTTTATTCAATCAATAAAAGTTTGTTTTCATATTGTTTAATTTGCAATTCATGTTTTTACTTTACTTAACTATGGTTTGATTAAGCTCTTCTATACTCAAATAAGCTCAATAAGCTGTCACCTATACTAATAAGCTAGCCTAATTCTCAGCTAAGCTCTCAAAGCTTAATTGAGCTTATTGATACTCAAAATTCACCCCAAATGTACCTCAGCTTAGTTGGAAGGGAAGCCAGTTATAGAAGGGCTTCCAAGACCTTACTAGGTTATCTCTGATAAGCTAGAGCTTTGTAGAGTAGCTCTTTGAGCATTTGTAGCCATGTTTATGCAAAGGTTTATGTAAGTTTTCATTTTACATTTTATAGCTTGATATTGCACTTTAGCTTAATATTGCTTATAGTCTGCTTATTGATGTTTAGATTGGCTTATCATTGTTTATTTTAGTTGTTTGATGCTTAATAAGTTTAGTTGCTAGTATAGATTTCATTTTACATGTCTTTGATATAAAATAGTTATAAAAACCATAAATATTAGCATTAGCTTGTAGCTTATAGTTTTTGCTTATTTGATTACTGAAATTTGCTCATTAGGACTTTTAATAGCTTGTCACTATCTGGTATTGTTGATCTAAGCCTTAATTCTCAATTTTATAATCTAAATATGAGTTTAAGCATCTTAAAGGGGTGTTTGGTTCAAGACAGTACTAACTTGAGTTAGTACTGTCAAAAGCCATTTGGTTCTTTAAGTTGATTTTAAATTTCAAATTTAAGTTTATAAGACAAGGATTTTAAGGATTTTGTAAGCTTAATCAACTTTTTGACATGCTTGTGTGTTAATTGCTTGAATCTGAGGTCATAAGCTCATATTCATAAGCATTTTGAGCTTAGATCTAGTCTATCTATTTTTTATTGATCATTTTTCTCTTGTCTAAGTGTTTAAATGATGTTAAAATCAAAACCATAAGTCTGCAAAAAATAGTTTTGTGACTTGGTTAAATTCGTGGTTAAATGCATCAGCAAGTAAAGTAGCCTTAAGGCCATTTTCAATCCAAAATTTAAGCTAGTTTAAGTTTGAGTTAGGTTTTAAAATTTGCTACACACGTAGATTATAGGCCAATTTAGATAGGTTAGGGCTTATTTCAGTTTAAATAGCTTATTTGAGTGTCTGTTTTAGATCTGCAAATTTGTCCTTTGTCTTTTCATAAAAACTTTAAAAACCAAAAAAATAGTATTCTGCCTGAACTAGTGTTTTTAATAAGATTTTTCATAGCTTATTTGAATTTCAAAATGCTTTTTTGATTGAAGTTTTAAGTAGTTTGTAGGATAAGCTTTTTAGTAGTATAAGCCACTAGGTCATAAGGATCCCTTAGCTTACTTAAAAATCAGCTCAAAGATGCCTAATTGTCTGTTTTGAAAATTGTTTTGAGAAAAAATATGCTTTTATGCTTATTTCAGCTTATGGCTTATTGTTTTGATTAAATATTGTTCAGCTGTGCTTATTAGGTTTGTTTTAAAGTGATTTTAGCTTATTTGATTGTGTTTGAGCTTATTCAAGCTTATTTGTTTCTTAAGTTTTGTGCAAAACACTAAAAATCCTTCTAAGTTTAAACTGTGACTTTTAGCTCGATATCTGGATTATTGCTTAAGTTTCCCAAAAAGTTTCTTTTATAAATTTTGCTTATTATAAGCTGTTTTAAAAGTTTGATTAAAAATTTTTGCAAAAAGGAAAAAAATGTTAGGGTATAGGGAAGCCAAGGGTGAGCAAGGCTCGAACCCTTGACCTCAACCTCAACCCAAACATTTTTATACACACACACCAAACCAACTGCGACATTTGGACTTTTACGTCTTAAGGTGCATTCAATATACTTTTAACACATTTTTGGCCCAACTTTGAAATAAGCACTTCTAGTGCTTAACTGCTTTTTCTAGGCTTATTCGTTTGAGCTCGTTTTGAGTTTTTAATTTTCCTACAAACTTTTTATCATAAGCTACTTTGTTATTTCTAGGGGGGGGGAAATTTTCTTATTTTTTATGAAAAAGACCTTGAAATCTTAAAACTAGATTATAAATTCACATTATAATGCATTTAGAACATGTTAAACACAGTTTGAAACCTCAACACTTGAAATCAAGACTTAGACAGAATTGGAACCATCAACTTAACAGTTTTGACAGATTGCAAAGAAAAACTTATAATCTATTCTAAAACATGAATTAAACTTGACCAAACATGATCTAAATCTAATTATAATGAATCTAAATTTGATTTGAGGACCAAAAGAGGCCAAAACACTTTAAACCTATGGAATGCAGTCTTATACCAAACACTCTTTTAAAGATCCTAAATCCAAATTTAGCTTGAGAAAACGAGTTCTAATGATTAAACTTCAAGTACCAGATTATTTTTAGCAATAATACAACTAATGAGTAGATTTAAACTCAGAATTAAGCACACATAACAAGATCAATGCTAATGCTACTTATTTATGGATTTTTAACAATTTTAGACTAAAACTTGGAAAACAAAGATCTAAACTATAATAGATTAAAACAGATTATCAAAACACTTAGACAAGAAGTTATAAGCACATAAAAGCATAGATAAGCACTTCAATAAGCAGAATTAAGCAAATGCAAAAATTGACTAGAAATTGAACTAGGAAACTTACTAGACGTCCAAAGCAATTTGATGAAGACCTAAACTCTAACCTAAAACCCTCTAATCCAGCAAGCAAACCAAATTCAACCCAAGCTTATGCAAGCTTTTTGATCCAAATTACTAATTTCAACACCAATTGCTTCCAAATCCAAAAGTAGCTTCAAACTTCCAACCAAAAGCTCAAATAAGCTTAAACAGGCTTAATGAGAGAGTAGAGACAGAATTAAGTGAATTGAGAATATGACTTTAAGTGAATGAACAACACAACAAAGTAGAACAATATTTTTGGTATTTTTATTGATTTGAATGAAAAAGTTACAAGACAATGTAAAGTAAATGACAATGAAAGATAAGTGACTGATAAGTAAATTACAAGGAAAAAAATGGTAAACCAATTTAAATGCATAATTGGGGACCATTTTACAATGAGAAAACTATCACTATTTATAGGACTTTGAGGAGAGCTCTTGAGGTGAGGTGTGCTTTCTCTGAGTGTGGATTGTTGAGTAATCTCCAAGCAATAGATCCAAGCCCTTCATTTGATGTAAATTCCTCAAAAAGTGATCTTGGCCATTGGATTGTTAATGTGGGAGTGCGGATTGCCAGGCTGGCAGTCTGTTGAGAGTGTCATGCCTTCTATGTGACTTAGAGGAGCGTCATTGCTTGAAAGTAACTTCAAAACACCATGGTAAGTGACTTCAAAACAACCATGGTTAAGCTATACCGCCTCTCACCGCTCTGGTTAGGCCCTGGAAGTTTTACGAGATGATTATTGAACAGTGCTTGTTCATACTCGCGCCTAATTTTCAAACCAGGGTTAACTGATGTGTTGACCAAGTTTAAAATAGGGTTGACGGGCTTTTATTGTAGATGGGCTGGATTTGGTTTTGTGTTTAGTGAAAGTGTTATATAACACTTAATGGTTGTTAAGTGTTAGTTTAACAACCTTTTGGTTTGTAGTGTAAAAATTAACGACCGTTAGTCCTTTTGATGTTTTAGGGACTAACGGTGTTATTTATTTTGACGGTTTTGGGAATTTTAGGGTTTACGGGCTTGTCTTGGATTTTTCCTTGATAAATGCACACCTTTGGCCTCGGCTTTTCACGCTCTTTCATTCTCGTGTCTGGTTTTGTCCTTTTTGGGCTTGTTTTTGGTCTTTTCGTCCAATATCCGTTCCCTGCACATGAATAACACAAAACACACAATATTTCGACCTTAGTTGAGATTGTTACTAAGAAAGTTATCACTCCCGCTACGGTTAAAGCGGTTGAGGAATCTTGTTTTATTTGTGGTGATGCTCATGCTTACTATAATTGTAATGCTACTGATAACAATCAATCGAGTGTTTGTGCGGCAACGGGTACTTACAATCAAGTAATCCCTCCAAACCGTGCGAGCAACCAAATGGCACCACCCGTTTTTGCTCCATTGCAAAATAATCAAAATGGGTTTAATCAAAATCATGGGAATAATTTTAATCGGGGAAATAATTTTCATGGTAATTAAGGATTTCAAGCTCCAATTAATCATGCTCTAAATTTCCAAAATCAAGGATTTCAAAACCAACCTTTTCAAGCTCCAATTAATCATGCTCTAAATTTTCAAAATCAAGGATTTCAAAATCAACCTTTTCAAGCTCCTAATAATCAAGTTCAACAAGGGATTTCAAATGAG
>BQNB010006301.1:0-66480 GCA_026074375.1 Tanacetum coccineum
TTTATTTTCTACAATTATATATATGTATGTCATGTAAGCACTTAATGTAGCAAGTAATGTAAGCAAGTAAGCAAGTAGTATGTATGCACTTTGAAAATGTTTGCTGTGATGCAACGTTTGTAAAAACGGTTATAGTCTAGGGTAAAATATGCAACCTAGTTCTCTATAACCAGTGCTCTGATACCAATCTGTAACACCCCCAAAAATGTGTCGCAGCGGAAATATGTCCGAAGGCGTTACTTCATAATACAACAACACAAGATACAAGAGAACGACCTCTAAATGTGTCGTTTGGAAAATAATCTCGTTGATTTTCTTGAAATTGATATAACATTTGTCCCATAATTGCATCACAATGAAAAGCTTGAAAGCAATACAACGAGATTTGATCATTTGTATGTAAGTAGAAATCCATGAATGAAATCCTGTCAATTTAGACTCTAATGCACATCAAGTAATCCAAGCATCTAATTCACCTGATAAAATATGCTTAAAAAGGTCAACATAAAGTTGGTGAGTTCATAGATTTTTGTAAATGTAACAGTTGAAATCAAAAGAGTATAGTGTCTACTGCTTCACCGCAGTATAATAAAAACTGTTTAGTAATCAGTAATGTTCAACAAAGTAGTGTGGACCACAAGATTTCCAAAATGTATGACTACTATAACAGATACAGTATCACATAAAATGTATCTACTGTTGCGCTAAGCTCATGACACCGAAGCTAATTTGTGTAGCATATAATATGCCAAATGTATTTCTGCCCTACTAGTGTCTGACCAAGACACCCAATGAGATTTGACATGATATATATCCGTTGTCCTGTAAACCGGCACAGTGAGCGCTACTCACCCGGATAGGGATAATTAGTCCCAATAGATCTATTTATAACATTCACGCTCCCTCGACCGGACCTCCGGTCAAGAAATTAATAGTTCATGATAGTTCGGGCATTGAGTGGTCTAATGGCTACTTAGGCAACACGTAAACATGAGATGATAACCAAAACACTTGTGTCCAATGAAGAAATAACCATTGTATTCATAAACAGCTTTAAATACTTAAATCCATAAGTAGAAAGAGTATGATATAAATCAAGTACCGAGTTTGTAATTGAGTATAAGTATGAGTATGTAAACAAGTATGCAAACAAGTTGTAATGAGCATGTATTCTCCCCCGAGATTTGTAAGATAATTGTAAAACAAGTGAAAGAGGGGCTATAAACTCACATCGATGTTGTAGAACGATTGGCGGGTATGCGCATATTACGCGCCAGACAAAACGGAAACTAGAATGGCTCGACCAAGAAGTTGTGGTTTATCTTAACGGTTATATCCTACTAGCCTAGGATAATATACTTGGGTTTTCCGATGAATGAGTACATCAACGCGACACGTTGATAAAAGATTTAGATTTAATGTTGTAATAGTTTGGTGGTTGGTTAAATAAATAAATCAAAAAGTAACGCAAGGTGTGTAATATATTCCGTATATATTACATAATGAAAAATGACCAAGTATATAATTCATACCGTGAATTATATAACAAGATACACAACCAAAAGAATAACTCGAAGAGTATATAATACACGACATGTGTTATGTCTAAAAGGTGACAATTAAAATAAAATAGTCTAATTATATAATACTTTCCAAGTATTATATAAGAAAGATGATAAAAATAAATGAAACTAAATAATTCGACACTCGCCCGGATATCCCCAAATGGTTTAGATAGAAAGTTTCTTTATAAAAATAAACGCACTTTTTAAAGTTGCAAATTATGTTAAACGATGTTTTTAAAACTTTTACATCAGTTATGATGTTATTTTCTAGTCGACAATTATAAAATATAAAATAATATTTTATAATTTAGTATATTGTTTCCTTGATGGGTTGCTAAAATAGTTATCCCATTTATAAAAGTATAGTTCTTGTTTGTTTATCTGGTTATTGTATAATTATAAATTAAACAATCTTAAAATCATATAACTTAATCCTTTTTCAATCAATCCGTGTTGCAATTTACTCGCGTGATCAATATATATAATTAGGCGAGATTAAATAATATATAACACATTTATTTAACCATTAACCACCATTTAATCCGGTTTTATATTTATAAAATCTTATGATATATTTATTAATTGATTTATATAAATCAAAACACACCCTAAAGGTTGTTTCTGCTCACCCAAACACGCCCTTATGCATTTCCTGCTCACCCAAACACACCTTTACGGTGTTTCCTGCTCAACCAAACACACCCTTATGCACTTCCTGCTCACCCAAACACACCCTTATGCACTTCCTGCTCACCCAAACACTCCTTTATGGAGTTTCTGCACAACCAAACGCTCCCTTATGGAGTTTCTGCACAACCAAACGCACCCTTAGTGCGTTTCATTTAACCCAAACGCACCCCTTGTGGTTTTACTACAGCCAAACGCACCCTAAGGCTGAACCCAGATCCAAACGGCCTTATGGCTGCTAACCACAATCCCAAACGCACCCGAAACTGTCAAAACCAATCGCACCCTTGTGCCAATAAAAATAAGCAACCGCACCCTTTACGGCTGTTGCTGAACCACCGAAACAAACACTATTCGTGGTGTTTTCTGTTAAACCACAACGCACCCCGTTGGTGGAAATCAAACGCACCCTAAGTGTTGTTAAACCCCAACCAAAACGCACCCTCGTGGTGTGGCGGCTTCAACCCGAACGCGCCCTTGTGGTGTATTAATAAAACCACAAAACCAACGCACCCTTTTTGGGGGACTAAAGAAACCAAGCGCACCCTGTTCGGTTTTATCAAACCCAACACACTCTTGGTGGGTCTTGGTACAACAGTGGTGGCGTGGTGAGGGTGACCGAGGATGGTGGCGTGGTGCATCGGTGATGATGGTGCGACTTTGTTAGGAGGGGTGAGATGATGATGAATGATGTTATGATGAGGGTGGCTAGCGGCGCTGAGACAGGCGAGGGGGGGGGGGGGGAGGCGCGTGAGGAGAGTGGGGTGAGATCGAATAGATTCCGGGATGATGAGAATTTTTTTGGAGTTGGCCGGAAAAGTCAGCCGAAAAAGTTTTCTGGCGGCAGCCGTGTGCCCGGTGGGTGGTGGCCGGATAATTGGGGAAGAGAGAGTGTTTTATATATGTGTTGTGAATAAAGTGAATGGAAAAATGAAAAAGATATAACTTTTATATATATATTAAAAAACGTTTAATTAAATGTGACAAGTTAAAATAGTTTAGGGTAAATTGTGTAAATATTTCACAGGGACCAAAAGTGTAACTTTCGTTAAATAACGGTTCGGGACTCGTTTGGACGACTTTACGGATGATTCAACGCACGAAACTTTCGCCATTGTTTTCTAAATCATTTTTCTGATAAAAATGAGTATTCACTCGACTAATTTTCGTAAACGTTCTATAAAATTTATTTAAAACGTTTATTATTTATTTTGTATATTTCTGATAAACCTGTCCGATTAAAATGATCATTTTAACTCGAATAATTGCGTCTATCAAACAAACGTCACTGAATAAAATGTTAAATAATTTATTAAATATTCTTATTTAATAAAATGTGATAATTAAATGAAATTTAATTATTTTTGTGCCGGTACTCGTTCTTGATTCTAAAATCTTGCGAGGGCATTTCAGTCACCTTCTGACTGTTTCCAGGTCTCGGTCAAAACTAAAAAGTTGTCTGGAAGGTAATTTACAGTCAAAATGCTATAGAGTCTGCATAATGAAAACTGCTTAGACTGACGTATCATATAAAGTCAAGCCAGACCCTAAAAGTCAAAGATTGAAATCGTCATTCAAAATTTTGAAAATTCTCGGATGTTACAGTACCTACCCCTTAAAGAAATCTCGTCCCGAGATTAAATTTGTGTTATCCGATTGTGGATCAGGAAAGTCTTAGGGGTTTAATAACTCGCTCTAAACAAGACGCTGATAACTTTATTCAGCAATATCTAATGTTTCGACATTTCTTAATATCCATAAATTTCGGCTAGGTTGACCAGGATATCCAATCCATTAGAATAGGTATCTCAAAATATATCATTACAGATCTTATGGCTGGTATAACCGCGTTATAGGGAAAGTCTCATTATAGTGAAAACCTCAAGAAGAAGGTGTAGTCGCGTGAGTATGTTTGTAAAAGTTTCTAAATGTCCGAGGACGGAGTCTCGTTTCTACTATTTGTAATGTTCGATGATTCACATCAACGTGGCTTATGTATGTAAGTACCCAACTTACTTGGCAGATACGAGGATGAATCGCGACCTAAGTCCTTACTACTAGTGCCCCGAAATTAATAACTCCACCAATATGTTTTCGTCGATAGTTTGTTTATCTCGTTTAGAGGAGTTCATAACCTATTGGATAAAGTTGTATTAGTCGGGACCGCTCTAGGACCCAACAGTAGCGACCATAACTCAATACGATAACAAATGTACGGATATTGCCTCAATCTGTTAGCCTCCAAACCATTCGTGATTGAAAGGACTGCAATGGAAAAAGTAATAACTAAAGAATGAGATAAGGTAGCTCCAAGTGAGGCCTTAAGATTCTGCTGAGTGGCAAGACACGATTGTGTCTCTAGACCCTTTTAACGGATACTGATGACTATTGATTTCAGGTTCATACTCGTGTCACATCGGATACCATTAAGCCCACTTATTTATAATTTATTATTTACATAAAGGAGCGTCCAAATTTATGTAAGATAAGGATGATAACTTATTGGTTTCGTTGATTTATAATTTATTACTTAAATGAAGAGCGTCCCAATCCGTTTAATAAACAGATTATAAATAATCCTCCTACTTAATAATTTCTGATGCAATACGTGTACTTTCATAACCTTCCAGGTGGTTGACATGACGATGCATGTGTTCTACTGAGTATGTGACGAGTGTTTAAAACTCGTACTTCGAGCGAAAAGTAACACTAGTAGGGAAAATCGACATAGAGTTTAAAGCCAGTTAATGATACTTTCGTTAGAGTAACAAATGGTTAGAAGTCCTTAACAACGAGTTAACAAAGCAATTATCATATAAATCACCTGTTACAGTCCCGGCCCATGACAAATAGCTTGTAATACTTCTATTGCAAAACCGGATCGAGATTCCATCTAAGCAACGGGCAAAACACTGTGGTGAACCGGGTCGACGGCGGTGGGAAAAGCCGAGAGAGAGGATAGAATGGGGAGACGGAAGTGTGAGCGGGCTCTCATTCAAGTAAGCCAATGCAGGAGATGACGCAGGAGAGAGATGGATGAGCTTACTCGTAGCTATGATCGTCGTGATCGGCGTGTACGCGAGTCTGATAGTTGAGAGGGCCGAGACACACACGTGGGCGTTGCGCGAAAGCGGAGTAGAAGCGCGACCTCACGTAGAGCTGCTGAGGAGGCATGAAGTAAAATGAGACCATTGTATAACTCACAATGCTTAGAGGTATAAGCGAGACCTTGTGCAACACACAATTACTTAAGAAATGCATTGGTATTATATAAATAACTCCTTATATAAATAAACGTGCATATACCAAAATATTAAGGCATATAGACTACATTTAGGATGTCACATAAGCACTTACTTGCACAGCGTAATGTAAGCACATAAGCAAGTAACGTATGCACTTTGAAAATGAAGTTATGTATGCGCGTGTTTCGAGGATCGGTTATAGTCTAGGGTAAAATATGCAACCTAGTTCTCTATAACCTTGCTCTGATACCAATCTGTAACACCCCCAAAAATGTGTCGGCAGCGGAAATAGTGCATAGGGCGTACTCGGGTCATAATACAATAGCCAAGATACCAGAGTGCGCGCGACCTCGTAAATCTTCGTTTGAAAAGTAATCTCGTTGATTTCTTTGCGATTGACAGAACGTCTTTGTCCCATAAATACATCACAATGAAAAGCTTGAAAATATCCCAACAGATTTTAATCATTTGATTATTATGGTAGAAATTTCCGTAAATGAAGGATCTGATGATCAATATTAGACTCCATTGCACATCGCGAGAAAGCCAAGCATCTATATCACTTTTGAGAAAACACGGCGTGCGTAAAAGTTCACATAAAGTATAGTGATCACTACCTATAGTTTTGTATCGGGTAAAACATGTAAATTGTTTTGGAATCCAAACCGGACATTTATAAAACGCGTATGGATCTGAGATCATCCTATAATAATCCGCCAAAAATTGTAAAGTAAATGTAGAAACCAACAAGAGTTTGTAATTGTTTTTATTGCTTTGCCGCAATATAATGTAATGTGTTCAAAATAGTGTAGATGTTCAATAAGTAAGTCGGCAGTGAAATCGTTGATATCAAACATGTATGGGTCTACTACTATAACAAATACATACACACATAATTGTATATCTAACTATAGCGTCTAGAGCTCATGAACTGAAGCCGAAAATATATGTATGCAGGCAATTAATACACGAAATCGTGCCCCGTGTAGATGTTCAAGACCCAGTACATCTAAATTGTTCCGACATTAGTGAATTCGTGTTTTAGTACTGTCAAAACCCCGAACAGATGTCAGATCCCAAATAGATCTATTTATAACAATCGCTCCTTCCTCCAACCGTCCTCCTGTCAAGAAATTGACAGTTCCTGATAATGTGTAATGTGGGTTTATGATACTATAGGCACATTTAAAGCAGGAGATGATAACCAAAACACTTTGTGTCCAATAAAAATTAACTGTTGAGCTTCGTAAATAGCTTGAGTACGCTTAAATCCAAAGTAGGGAAGAAGAGGGTGATAAAAATCAAGTAGATTTGAGTTCGAAATTGAGCTGTAAACAATATTAGCGTAAACAGTATGCAAATGATATATGCCAATGTAAGAAACCGCAAGGTGATAATGAATTGCAAAGATCCAGTAATAAACCAAGTGTGTAGAAAATATGTAAAAGATATGTACAATGAATAGTTAAACAAGTTGTATGAGCAATGTATTCTGCCCTCGAGATTTGTAAAGTAAATGTAAACCAAGTGAAAGAGGAGGGGCTATAAACTCACAAAATCGATGATGGAAGAAACATAGCAGAGAACGCGCGTATTAAGCGCCAAACAAAATGAAAACTGCTCGCGCGAGCATCGATCAAGAATTTGCAACTAGTCCTAACGGCTAAGAGCTCACAGCCAGGCAATCCAATCTCTATGTTGATTCCCGATGGATGAATTACATCATCGCGTCATGTGATACAATTATTTAGATTTGATGTTGTAATAGGGTTTGGTGGATTGGATAAATAAATAAACATATACACGAAGTAAAAACGCAGTGGTAATATATTCCGTATATATTACTAATAAGAAATGACCGATGTATATAATTCATAACTTTGAATTTATAACATGAAATCCACAACTAAAAGAATAAACTCTGCAACGTATATAATACACGACATTATTACAGACCACAGGTGTCAAGGTAAATAAAATGGACCCGCGTTAATATAATACTCCCAGTATTATATAAGAAAGATTAATTTAAATAAGAATGACCCAAGAAGAGATCGACACGTGCCCAAAATATCCCCTAAACTGTTTATCAGGGAAGTTCCTTTAGACAAATAAACGCACGATTTAAAGTATTGTGGATAAGACTAAAATAAAAATTTCTAAAATCATAGTTACGTTTAGATCATATCGTGTCTTCCACTAATTAACGTTCTTAGCGACAATTCAAGATAATAGTACGCAAGTAGGTTTTGTAAAAGTTTTACTAAGTGTAGCGATGTATAAAACGAGCTCGGCATGACCCATTCGTTATTATTTAACGTTTTCATATTAACAAAAGTGAATAATCATTTTCCTTACTTAAATCAAACCATGTTTAGAACCCAAACACATCCCTTAACTGTTATTATAAAGCGACAAAACGAAAATAATAAATAAAGTATTTTATTTAACCCAATACCACATTTAGATCCCGGTATAATATATAGCAGATTTATAGATGTGAAATCCTTAATTTTTATTACTCCATTTATATATACCAAACACATAAAGCCATCTCTCACAACATCACCACGTCACTCCACCTCCAGCCCAACCCCCAAACAAAACTACCCTTATTGCAGTTACACAGTCCAAACAAACCACCCCTACTTCGGCTACTGAACCTAATCCAAACGCCCCAAAGCTGCGTAACCCAAACACAACCTAATCTGCTACGACATCAACAAACGTACCCTATCAAATTATAACAACCCAAACGCACTCCCTTGACTGTTTTATGCTAAACCCACCGGCCCTTGGCTGTTAAACCCTAACCCAAACACCCCTTGGTTGTTCGCAGCCATCCCAAACGCACCCTAATGTGCTTTTTAGCACAGCCAAACGCACCCTTTCGCGGTGACAACAAACCAAACGCACCCTAACTGATACAAAGCCATCCAAAACACGCTTGAACGGCTGTTTCTTGCAATACAAACACCCTAGCTTGTTTACTCCACGAAAACCAACGCACCCTTGCTGCTGCTTCAATAACTCCACACGCACCCTTGCTGGTGAAAACCACCCAAGACTCACCTTGAGGTGTTAAATATAACCAAATCGCACCCGTGATGAGGGAAATAACAAACCACATGCAACCCGCGTGTGTGCGGCTGTCCCAAGCCCAAGCCGAACGCACCCTAATTTATGAAAACCACACACACCAGCCGCACCCTTATGATGGCTTGCGGTGGTGGGGCAGCGGCGTAGAGGTGGTGATGGCGTTGGTGGTCGGCTGTGGATATAGCAGCCGCGGTGGTGATAAGTGGCAGCGGGGATGGTGGTGACGAGGTTGTTATGGTGGTGTGGAGATGATGATGATGATGTTATGATGAGGGTGGCAGCGGCGACTGAGACAGGCGGAGGGGGGGATGGGGGAGGCGCGTGGAGGAGAGTGGGTGTGGGGATCGAATGGATCCGGTGATGAGGAGTGTTTTTGGAGTTGGCCAGAAAAGTCCGCCGAAAAAGTTTTCTGGCGGCGGCCGGTGGTGGGTGGTGGCCGGATAATTGGGGAAGAGAGAGTGTTTTATATATATGTGTGTGTATAAAGATGGAATGGGAAAAGAAAAATATATAAACTTTTAATATAATACTTAAACTTTAACTAAATGTGACAAGTTAAAATAATTTAATTTAATATGTGTAATATAATTTCACACAAAGGACCAAAAGTGTAACTTTCCGTTAAATAACGGTATCGGGACTCGTTTGAGCGACTTAACGGAATTACAAGTCACGAAACTTTCGCATTGTTTTTCTAAAATCATTTTTCTGATAAAAATGATATTCACATCGACTAAATTTAGTAAACGGTAGTTCTATAAACTATTATTTAAAACGTTTATTATTTATTTTTGTATATTTCTAGATAAACCCTTCCGTAGAAGGATCATTACTCGAATATTTGCGTCTCAACAAACGTCCACTGAATAAAATGTTAAAATACTCTATTAAATATTCTTATTATAATAAAATGTCCACAATTAAATGAAATTTAATTATTTTTGGTGCGGGTACTTCGTCCCTTATTCTAAAATCTTGCGTAGGCATTCAGACAACTTCTGACTGTTTCCCCAGGTCTCAGGTCAAAACTAAAAAGTTTGTCCAGGAATGATCGTTTTACATCAAAAATGCTTAGAGTCCGAATAATGAAACGTGCTTTAGATGGTCGTTTTAAAATCAAGCCAGACCCTAAAAGTCAAATGTTGAATCGTCATCAAAATTCGAAATTCTCGGAATGTTACATGGTGGTGTTTCGTCTCAAGAATGTGGAGGACATTACCCTTTACGTCACGAATGCCGTTGGTACACTGATCATAAGAGTTTGCAACATCTCTTGATCCTGAAAAGGTGGAATATGAGGCAACGTAGGTGGTTAGAACTGTTAAGTGACTATGACTGCGAGTTACGCTACCACCCGGGAAAGGCGAATGTGGTGGCTGATGCGTTAAGCCGAAAGAGTAGACCTAAGCCACTGCGAGTTCGAGCCTTGGTTATGACAATCGGTTTGAATCTCCCTGCGCGGATCTTGAATGCTCAGGTTGAGGCGAGAAAAGAAGAAAATTTCGGAACAGAGGATTTGCATGGCATGATTAAGAACCTGGAGCCACGTGCAGATGGAACGTTGTGTTTGAAGAATAGAAGCTGGATACCACTGTTTGGTGACTTGAGAGCTTTGATTATGCACGAGTCGCATAAGTCAAAGTATTCAATCCACCCTGGATCGGACAAAATGTATCAAGATTTGAAAAAGCTTTACTGGTGGCCCAACATGAAAGCAGAAATTGCCATCATATGTAGAAACTGTATAACTTCGCAAATGTACAGCGGAATACCAGAAACCGTCCGGTCTATTGGTACAACCAAAAATCCCTGAATGGAAATGGGAAAACATAACTATGGACTTCGTGACAAAGTTACCAAAAATGGCAAGTGGGCAAGATATGATTTGGGTTATAGTCGATCGACTCACTAAATCTGCTCCATTTCCATCTGCCAGCAAAGAGAATGACTCAATGGAGAACTGACCAGGCAATAACTATTAAAGAAGTGTGTCGAGACATGAGTGCCCCTGTTTCGATCATCTCGATCGGATGGTAGGTTCGTGTCCCAATTCTGCAATGCTCTTCAAGAACTTTTTGGAACTCATTAGATATGAGTAAGGCATAGCACTCCCGAAACAGATGGTCAAAGTGGAGAGGACTATCCAAACATTGGAAGACATCTCCGAGCATGTGTGAATAGATTTTGAAGGATTGGACAGACATTTACCTTAATAGAAATTTCGCCTACAATAAAGATCATACAAGTATTAAGGGCGGCAACCTTTTGAGGCGTTGTATGGTCGCAAATGCCGGTCACCTGTCTGTTGGGCTGAGGTGGGAGACGCTCAGCTTATGAGGAAACCAGGAATTGTTCGTAACAACCGAGAAGATATACAAATCAAGGAATCGTCTACAAGCTTCACGTATCGACAAAAGTGCAACGCTGATAAGAGACGTAAGCCTTAGATTTCAGTTGGGGATAAGGTTATGTGAAAGACAAGCCCTGAAAGTGTAATACGTTTCGGCAAACGGGGAAAGCTGAACCCTCGTTATATTGGACCTTTTAAAATTCTCGCCAAGGTGGGAACGGTTGCATATCGAACTAGAATTAACCAGAGAAACTAAGCCGTGTTAATATGTACCTTTCACGTCTCAACCTTAAGAATTGCTTATCCGATGAATCGCATCGCGATTCCATTGATGAAATCCCACGATTGATGAAAAGCCTCAATTTCATTGGAAGAAGCCGTTGAGATTTGACTGCGGAGTTAACGTTATTGAACAAAGGTCCGCATTCCAATCGTAAAGACCGTGGAATATCTAGATGAGGTCCCGATAACCTGGGAACGGCGAAAGACCAAAAATGCAGAAGAAGTACCTCTCATCTGTTCGCTAACCCTGTATCCGCATCTCAAGCTACGTCCTAAGCTTTGAGGACAAAGCTCTTCTAACGGGGAAAGGATGTCACACCCTGTAAATTCCCGGTTAGTATTCCGACCCATTCCAGTCATCTACTTTAAATTTATTCGTTACGTAAAAATCTGACAGCTTACCGAGGACCTAAGCTGCGTAAAAACTGAGAACGCATCGGGATGCGTCTGGCATCGTTAAAAATTTACTAGGCATTTTAGAGTTATAATAGCTTTCCTGAGTGTTTCGTGATTTTTATAAACACTTCCCGATATTAATTTTAGGGTTTATTCTTTAAATTAACCGTTTTTTCGCGTTTTGACCAAACAAACCCAGAAACTCAATCTTTTCGTTAAAAACTCCAAATTATCGATAATATTATACCCTAATCTTAAAAATATCATTCACAGCCACAGTTCCCATACATAGGAAGATGTCTAAACTAACCAAAACAGCTTTGGTACTTGAAATTAAATCATCCTCAAACCAATATAAACTCAAATTTTGGGAAAATGTAGCCATACTAAGAAAGAAAGTGACATTTTGTATTCCTAAGCAACATGCAGCATGCAAGACACTTACACATCACATGTTACTTACACACTCTTACAACTTTGACTTGCAAATTTTGAACCATGATCATATCACTTGAACCTTGGCTAGAAAAATTGAACCATCTTGGTCCTTGTGAGCCCTATTCGGCCGAACCACATAACACACACACTCTGGGTGTGTGTTGGTCACTCATGCACCACTTGAACCCTCCAAACCCTACCCATGTGCTATAAATACAACACCCCATCTCAACTTAGGGTTATACTTTCATACACTTTCACATTCTCTCTTTCTTCTCACTCTCCCTGCCTCAACACAAGGCACAACACCACCACACAAAACACGTCCATAACTTTTGATTTCTAGAGATCCAAGTAGTCTAATTCACTTCTAAGGCTATCCTAAGGTAGATCCAAGTTGTTTGGTTGATTATTCTAAGATTTCAAGATTCTAACAAATAGGGTTTTAAATTATTTGGGGGTTATAAGGATCTATCAATTCTTGGGTATAGATCTCTGTTTTTATACAATTCTTCTGATTTGTAAGTTTACATGATCCTTACTTGGTTTCTTCTATTAGTTTCTATAGATCTATGTTGTTCATAAAAGAACCACGGTTTGGTTACATTTTTTACAAAAGAAATAATTATTACATGTTGTCATCTTTATATAAAAGGAAGGAAACATTTTTTACCACTCGATGTTTATGTATTACATTATGTTCTTGCGATATTGAGAGTTGATGAGAGTTGCAACAAGAGATAATTAGGTGGATTAAGGTTTAGTTTGTTGGTTGGTTTGTTGGTAAATAAACATTAGGCTAGATTAACACTAATATGCTAGTTGGGTTGATTTTTGGGCGTATTTTGGTAGAACAACCTGCTGTCCCGACTTTGTTTTTGGGGGTTTTGAATGACCTTAAAAAATGTGTTCAATTGGACGAAAAGTAGTATTTTGAAGAGCCTAATTTCGAATAGATAATTTTTTCATATACCTACCCCAAAATCGGACATACACGGCAAAGTTATGGCCTCAATGAAACTCGAAACATTTTCACAGCGAAAATGAATATTAAGATGACCAATCAGCACTAAAACGGCGATTCGGACCTTCGGTCCGAATCGGCGTAAGTATAACAACACGAAAGTTGTCCGGATGAGATGTTAAACTAAAAGTTGGCCAACCGCTTTACCTAAAAGTAAAAAAACGAGAGGACATTTATACCACAAATCGGAAGATAGATTTTAAAAACACTCTAACAAATGCTTGTTGGTGCGGAAAGAAAAAGGGGGTTTCAGCACGTCGAACGATTTTGGATGTTTTAAATGGCAAGCGAAACATATAGGAATGTTTAAGTAATTAGTTTGAACAACTAAGAAAATGTCATGAAAATGTTAATTTGAGATGACGACCTTATCAAAAGTAGGATTATTTAAAAAAGGTAAGAATTGGACCTTTAGGCGATTAAAAAAAAACAAATGATTAGCGGTTAAGAATTGTTTAACGATTTGTAAAATAGTGAAACGTAAGAAAATAGGGACGCTATTAACTTTTGAACTAAAAAGTTTCCTAAAAAAGGAAAGTATCTAAAAATATAACTTTTGCGAGTGTCTATTTAACTAAGACATGGTAAAGTTTCGAAGTCTTATATTACATAAAAACCGCAACCACACTTGGATTCTTAATTATGAACATGGATGCCTTACTTGTTTCTTTGACGAATGCTACAGACCCATACTTACACTAGGTCCGCGGCTAGACCCTCCAATATAATCTTCATCATTTGTTGTGGTATCCGAGCTTATCCTTGCTAAGTGAGTCATAGCCTCACCTTTTTAACTGATTTACAAATCGCTTTATACTATGGGGTGAGAAACATTGGTTGCTTTTAAATTGGACCAATTCTTTACGGCGAGTTTTTACTTGTTTAAAGTGTTGCCAAGTTGCATTACAAACCTACTACTGCAGCCCAAATATCATGAACTGTTAGTTGCCACCGGAATTAGGAACCGTTGAGGGAGCGCGAGTGAGTAAATAGATCTATTGGACTAATATCCCATCCGCATTGTTTCCACTTAACGAAGAAACAAACGGATATATGTCATGTCGAGTGGTACATTAGTGGTGGTCTTTGTTGGACAACGTTAAGGGCAAGGAAAACTACGCGACAAGGATTAGCATGCCCTGATGATTATTTAGCATCAGTGTCATGAGCTTAGTATAATAGTAAATACTTTTATGTGATGCTGTATCTGTAATATAGTCACATACGTTATTGAAATCTTGTGGTCCACATCTTATTTAACATAAACCTATAATTCGACCCAACATTATGTTGAACGTTTTAAACATTTTTCTCAGGTGCTTAGCTTGGATTGATTCTTGATCGATGTGCGAGCTATGTGCCTATTACTTGCTCGCCCATTTCAAGACCTTATCTATTATTTACTCTTGTCATTATTAAAACTATTGTTATAGCTTCCCGCTACTTTTAACTTAATTATTATGGCTGTAAAACTTAAAATCCTATTTAATTTTATGCAACAAGTAAACTTATTCAAACGTCCATGAGTAGTGTCGCGTTCTTTATTGCATGGTGATCGATTGTTATGACGTCCACGCCCTCGGACATGTATTTCGTCCAGGCCCCGTCTGGTGGTGTGACATGAATGACATGCTAATGAAGTTCGTATCACGCATGAAATATATCTAGATCCTCTTGCATTTGTAGCCAACTCTCTAACTCTATACAACCCATCCCAGTCACCATAACATTCAAGTTCTTTAATGTATCCACCTCCTCAATAATTCACACCAGTTTATGGAACACCCATTCATCATCAACACCATCACACTCCAGTCAATCCACAATAACATTCAGTTTCCCATCACCATTCATACTTATTCTCATGACACAAAACAATCTCAAGCTGAATTTCCCCAATTAGACTCTAGTCTCGCTGTTCCCATGTTTTAGCAAGGAGAAGATCCGATTGAATGCATCAACAAAGCAATGACATTTCTGTCTGTTGTAGCATCAAGGTTTCCACCATCAAACAATCAACTCATAACATCGTCTAATCCTAGAAATCAAGCAACCATTCAAGATGGTAGAGTCATCGTTCAATAAGTTTAAGGAAGACAAAATTAGAGTTATGATGGTACCGGAAACAGGGGAATTGCTACTACTTCAAAGGGAAATGTTATAGCTAGTCAACCATGTCAAAGAAAAGGGCATATGGCGAGACAGTGTACTCAGAGAAAAAGGCCAAGGAATGATGCATGGTTTAAGGAGAAATGGATGTTAGCCAAAGCTTAGAAGCCGAATCGATATTAGATGAAGACGCCCCTTGCATTTTAGCAAACCTGGAATAATCAGAAAGCTCCATTTCTCTATCAAACAATCCCTTAAGAATTTAGCTTTCCAGCTGACGACTTAGGAACTGCCTATGACTCGATTGTGGATACTTATCCCAGGTAAGAGGTTTGAATAATACGAAGTCTATTTCTGAACCTATTAGTATGCACTATTAAGCATTCCTGTGAGAGATGCAAAAGTCTGAGAAATCTATTGAGCTATTTGTAAACACATGTTTGTTTGATGCTAATCATGATATGTGTCTTATTGATTTTGTGAATGATGTGAATGTGCGTTCGAAATCTAAATCTAAAGAAATCAAATGAGAAAAGTTTGGAAACCTACTAGTAAAGTGTTCACGGATCTAGGATATAAGTGGAAACCAACATGAAGATTTTTCACTATAGTTGGTAACTCGTGTCCTTTAAATAGGATCACTCCTAAGAAAATAGTGCATCTTAAGGAAACCACTTCTAAGTGAGTTGAAACACAAAAACCAGAGATTAAAGTCTATAGTAGGAGACCCAAACAAATAAAATAAGTAGGTTCGAGTAAAAAAGCTAAGATTGTAGAATCTAGAATTGCTAACAACTCAGAACCCACTCATTTGTAGGGATCCAATGCTACAGATGTTCCATCTTTTTCTTCTCTTGTCAATGACAGGTTGCCAGATCGTCCTTTGGTATCTAGACTTCGAATGTTCAAAACATATAACAGGGAACCCCTCTGAGTTCATTAACTTTGTTAGTAAATTTCTGGAAATTGTTTGATCTGGAAATGACCAAGTTGCAAAGATAATGGGGTATGGTGACTATCAGCAGGGGAATGTAATTATCTCAATGGTGTATATATGTTGAGGGGCTTAGAACATAACTTTGTTTTCCTATGACACATTATGACCGAGCGATCTGAAGTTGCAATTATGAAAAACACTTGCTTTATTTAGAATTTAGAAGGTGTTGATTCTATTTTTTCAGGCTCCCCCGAATTACAATTTGTAAACAATATCTCATGAGTGACATGCAACGACTGTTCCGATCTCGTCTTCTATCAAAAGCTTCAAAGACTAAGAGCTGGTTATGGCACCGTCATTTATCGTATCTCAACTTTGGTACTCTTAACAAGCTAGCCAAAGACGCTCTTGCACGAGGTATTCCAAAGCTTAAATTTTAGAAAGATCATCTGTGTTTAGCATGTACATTAGGAAAAAGCAAGAAATCCTCTCTCAACCCCTAAGCTAGACACTAACCTAGAGAACATATCGTTTTTGCATATGATATTTGAGGTCCCAGATGCTGGGAAGACAGTAACGGGAAAAAGTTAAGCATTGGTAATTTTTGACATTATACAATTCGATAATACATGGTTAAATATCTGAGATAAAGAGGCTGGAGCTCCTGAAACATCATCAAGGCAATAAAAAATAGTCAAGTATCGTTGGCATGACACTGTCCGTAATGTTAGAAAAGATAATGGACATCCGTCAATCAGACTCTTCACTGATTTGTATGAAAATGTCGGCATTTCGCATCAAAATTCTGTTGCTCGCACTCCTCAATAGAACAACGTTGTCGAAAGACGAAACCGAACTCTTATGGAAGCTGCCCGCACTATGTTGATATTTTTAAAATCTCCTCTGTTTCTATGGGTCGAAGCAACAACACAGCTTTATATACCAAAACCGTTCTATAGAATTCGAGTCACCGTACAACAAAACACCATATTTATTGTTATGTTCATGTTGTTATAGTTCACTATTTTTATCCAACCAATACAGTGAGGATTTGGGAAAAACTAAAATGCAAAGGCCTGATATTGTATTTCTTGTTGTTACGCACCAGCAAAGAAAGAATTCAGGAATCTAAACAGGAGAAACCCCTGAAAAATATGGAAATTATTCATGTGAACGTTTGATGAGTGACAGTGATAGGGCTTCTGAACAATTCGGTTCAGGACCCCGGGCTTCAAGTAATGACTCCTGCAACATCCTGTTCAGGACTCGTACCAAACATTATTCCTCAACAACCTTGTAATCCACCAAATAGAGATGATTGGGATAGTTTTGTTCCAAACACTTGTATTCGATGAATAACGTTTTAATCCTCCAACTATTGCTGTCTCTCCAGTTCCAGTAGCTGCTGCACCAAGAGCTGTTGATATAGCCGATTCACCTGTGTCTACGTCCATTGACCAAGATGCACCATCATCAAGTATCCCATCAACACAAGAACATTCTCCAATTATTTCTCAAGGTGTTGAAGAATCACCAAAAACACCACTATTTCATGATGATCCTCTTCACGAATTTCTTCATAAAGACTCGACTTCTCAAGGATCGTCATCTAATGTGAGACCATCCCACACTCCATTTGAATTTATTGGTAGATGGACTAAGGATCATCCAATAGAAAATATGATCGGTGATCCTTCTCGCTCATGTGGTGTTACTTTGATGCCTTCCTAACTTCTATAGAACCAAAGAACTTCAAACAAGGAATGATCGAACCCTCATGGATCGATGCAATGTAAGAAGAAATTCATGAATTTGAAAGACTACAAGTTTGGGAATTGGTGACGTGTCTAGATAAAGTCATGTTGATCAAACTTAAATGGATTTATAAGGTCAAGACAGACGAATTTGGTAGGGTACTAAAGAATAAGGCTAGATTAGTTGCTCAGGGGTTTAGGCAAGAGGAGGGAATCGATTTTGAGGAATCATTTGCACCGGTTGCAAGAATAGAGGCCATCCGTATCTTCGTAGCAATTCAGCAGCCAACAGAGAATAGATGATCTTCAAAAATGGGACGTCAAAAACGGCTTTCTTAAATGGCAGCTCAAGGAAAGGTCTGATGTTTCACCAAAGAATTTGTTGATCAGGAAATACCCCATCGCATGTGAAACAAGCTCAAAAAAGGCCTTTACTCTGTCTCAAACAAACACCACGTGCATGGTACGACATGCTGTCAAGTTTCCTCATTTCACAATATTTCTCTAAAGGTGCAGTTGATCCAACACTCTTCACACGGAAAGTAGGAAACGACTTATTAGGGGTACAAATTTATGTTGATGATATAATATGTGCATCAACTAATACTGCTTTATGTAATGAGTTTGCTAATCAGATGACCACTAAGTTCAAGATGTCGATGATGGGGGCAGATGTCATTCTTTTTAGGATTGCAAATTTCTCAAAGACCTAGAGGTATCTTCCTAAACCAATCAAAATATGCTTATGAAATTATTAAAAAATATGGTTTGCTAACTAGTGATTCTGTAGAACATAACCCTATGAGTGAAAAGAATAAACTAATGAAAGATTACAGGGACAACCTGTTGAATGGCTACTCCTATACAGTGGAATGATTGATCCCTCAAGTATCTTTCTGACAATCCAATAGACCCGACCTTATTTATGCAGTCTGCTTATGTGCCAGGTATCAGGCAAAGCCTACCGAAAAGCACTTAAATGCGGTTAAGCGAATCTTTCGATACCTAAAGGGAACCATTAACATGGGTCTCTAGTACTCGAAGGATATCGATAGGTCTCTAACAGCATATTAAGACGCAGATCATGCAGGGTGTTAGGACACTAGACGCAGTACATCATGAAGGGCTCAATTTTTAGGTGATAAACTTGTTAGTTGATCTTCCAAGAAGCAAAAGAGCACTGTAATTTTGAGTGTAGAGGCTAAAATATATTGCATTATCTGGGTGTTGTGCTCAAATCCTAAGGATGAGATCACAACTAACAGACTACGGGTTTAAATTCAATAAGATTCATCCGTACTGCGACAATGATGTGCTGTCGTGTAGGGTCAATTATTTGATTATCACGTTTTACATTTATATTTAGCCGACAAACCTAAAACAACACTTTAACGGGCAGTGTACCCAGAGCAAGATGGAGATTCGTGGTAAGGTAGGGTTCAAAACCCTAAGAGTGAAACATTAATCCGATATCTATTCATATTTTATTAGTCTATTACTAGTATAAACTATGCGATAATGTGCGTGTCTATTGATATAGAGGGTTTTCAGCCTGAGAGATTAGCATATGTTTGGTGGAAACAAATATCAAATCAATAGACAATAAACACAAAAGAAGAAAATTAGAAGATAGAAAAGCCTACAAAGCCAAGAATGATAAGAAAACGTATTTAGATAAACTTAAATCCATTTCAATGTTGGTTTGTTTGTTTTAGTGCAATGATTTACCTATCTTCAAAAGCGGCATATCATTCTTAAATACTATAAGCGCAGGAAATCATCCTAAACCTAGACCCGATTATTCTGTCACAATCTAACGATCCGCATGAACGCATCCCTTTAGTTTAATAATTATCTCTCTTAGGGAATCACAGCAGTGGTGATACCTTTTAAAACCCTAGCCCATGGTACGTTAGCCACTTATTGTTATTGACAGTGTTTTAATAATACTACGTAGTCCACTAATTCAAATCTTATCAGTTGATTATATACATGATTGCTTGAAACAAAAAATAGGTCACCTACCGGTCAAACTAAGCTCATAATTTAAAGACAAAGACAGAATGTTATTTGTGATCCTATTGGTCCTGTAATATGAAAGATATGGAGAGCTATCCAGGTATCTAGATTACTTGGTCCGTATCACTAGATCCAGTTGAATGATAGGTCCGATATTTAAACACATAAACAAAGTATGAGGTTGATAAACATAATTACAACACTCAACGATAATTAAGAAATCGAGTTTAAAAACAAACCATACATTGTAACTTTCATAATGATGGCTAGATACCTGAGTATTAGCCCCACAACCATGGAATTATACAAGCGTAATCAAACAATTGAAAATGAAACAATTAAGAGAGTAAAAATTACATGATGTCTTCTATGGATTCGTGATCAATGCTTGATCTTAATGGCTGATCTTCCCTTCTAAAATTTGTCTTTAATGAGTATGGTATAAAGAATATGATATTGCAGACTGAAAACTCGTTTTTTATCTTCATTTTAAAAGTGTCTAAAAAAGACGCTATAAAAAACCTGAATCTGGCAAAGGTCGAGATACGGCGAAGTGGGATGGATTCCCTTAGAGTTGCGCCGAACTTTCCATATCATCAGTGACATCATTCCCAATTTACTTGATTTACTGTATCTTCGAATAGTTATCTTCATGGATACAGCGTATGTAGACAGAGGGGATACACCGTATTGGGAATTGGTCAAACGCGTTTTCTTGTGAAGATTTGGCGCGAATACGCCGTATCTCTTTTGTTGGATACGGCGTTATAGGAGCAGAAATTAGTAATCTTCAAATATCTTCGTTTTAGCTCCAAAGTATGCGCCTTTTAGCTTGTCTTCACAAAACACTCCTGAATTACTGTATCGATCAACTTAAAGAAATTAAGTACCAAAATAATCAATAATTATATAAACGGTGGACAAAACAGATGGATAAATAAATAATCAAGTGACATAATTGATCGTCATCATAATATCCCCCCACTTGAATCCTACTTGTCCTCAAGTAGACTTTAGAAAAAGTTTCAGTTTATGAAAATGTGTCCCAACCGAAGTTGAGGTTTTTCCGTTTAAACATCGTTTTGTCGTAATCACATGTCTATAACTAAGCTCCTCACAAAATATAGAAATGAAAACACTCAGATCACTCAACTAATCTAAACGTAGGCTAAGTTCAAGGTAACGAAAACACATAATAATGTGTAGCAAAAAGAAAGAATGGCTTAAACAGTGTTCTAGGGCATTTTACTTTAAAAATGAGAGTAATCAAGGGTTACACGGGATTTAACTAACCAATGTAGTTAGTTAATTTTACGACATGTAGGCTATTTGGTTTAATCCTAGAAATTTATCAATTGAACATGTTCCTCCATCTAAATCCATAGTACTAATCCTAAGCGTGTCTTCTGAGTGATATACCAGCAAGTTCTAAAGTCCCCTTCATCAACTGGCACACTCATAATTTTGTTAATTTTAGTAAGTAGTTTGGAATGAATATTCTTAATTCTCACAATATGTATCAAAGGGTTTATAGTGCGCTAGTTTACTGTAACTAGTGATTTTTTACAAAAGCATGCTGAAATTTTTTTTTAATTTGGCCTATTTTTTATAGCACTTTTTAATGCTCCGTGAGCATGTTTATATCTAAAAAAGAAGACCAGTACGTTCTAATTCTCCACCCCCCACTTAAATTATATAACATCCTCGTTGTATAGATAAAATAATTAAATTATAAGGGAAAATAGAATTAGAACGGAAAACTCCCTGATGTTTAGCTCGTGATAATTCTCCAAGATGAGTTCTTGAGCAAAAAGTGTGTTGACTAGGGCCCACAGTATGCCCCAGATGAGTTCAACAACATGGCCTGTTCAGAATATACCATGAACATAGTTTAGCAAGGTCCTGATAAAAGTTTAGAAGACAAGATGCAAATTTCTATCTCGCGCAATGGGGTACAAGAAAACAATTAAAACACACAATGAACAAGGAGATCATACGTCCGGATCCCAAAACCTAAGATACGCCGTATTGTTCCTGTAAAAACAATTAAATACTGGAAATTAAATATTTAGTTTTAAAACTGATAACGTCTTGATATCTCTATACGCCGTATCCAGAGGTTCGATACGAGCCGTATAAATGTCTGGGAAATCGACTCGCAGACACATAATTAAATGTGACAAAATACTTAAAATGACCAAAGTGTCTCCCGAAAGCACTTTTTTGTTTCAGTGGTTCATTAAGAACGACTTTTTCACTCATTCAATTCACTTGGTGCGATGCCCGGTCCCTCGTTAATCATTTTTTTTCGAAAGATGTTACTGGTAAATCTGTAACACCCCCAAATTGGGTCGCATCGGAATAAGGGTTCGGGGCGTGTTACTTCTCAGATCAATAACACAAGATATATATAGAACGACCAAAAAATTCGTTTAACAAAAACGATACATTGGATTTAACAAAGTAATTGTTACCTAAAGCCCGAAGCTTAACTTAGTTCCCCTTGATCAAAATACAATGATTTTCACCCATAAAGATAACAAAATGAAATGCGACCAAAATCTTTAATAGCATACATCCAAATCAACACCACCAAATGATACCATCGCAACCTCGTCTATTGATCCCCTGAAAAACATTGCTTTTAAACGTCAACAAAAATGTTGAGAAATCATAGTGTGATAAATCAATATTGGTAGAACCACAAGATTTCCAAGTGAGTAACATAAATGCAACAGATGCAGACATCATAATAAATGTAATTACAGATGCTCTAAGCTCATGAACACTGAAGCATGAACGTGTATGATTAACAACTTAATGCCTACATTGCCCGTGGATGATCTAACCCGCAACACCTATATTCGACATGGTAATAGAAACGTTCGTTTTGTCCCATGGATTAGCTAATCACCCGAATGTGGGTTGTCAAACCAATAGATCTATTAATAACAGATCGGCGCCCACAATCCCGCAATTGACATTCATATAATGTCTCAGATATGGGTTTTCGCTACGTAGCAACACGTAATCATAAACAGGAAACTTAACCTATTGTGATCCAATTATAAAAGCATTGGCATTTTTTATCACCCCCCAAAACATTTTATAAAACAAAACATTAAAACGTGGGGCTATGAACTCACCTTTGAGTGATGTAATTAGAGCAATTATATCACAAAATACCGCGCCACGCGAATTGAATCAATGCAACCTCATTAAATTAAGTCTATAAGCACTAATGACATTAAGTACTCCTAACATGCATAAGTCTAAATATAGCTAATCACCATCTAAATGTTTAAGTGAAAACGTCATAACTTTCATTTCTAATCCGGTTCTTGCGTTTCTAGGCCCATCTCTTCGTATTTTAAACTGGGTATTATCGATATTGACATTTTTAAAAGTTTTGATCCCCTATGAACATAACGTTTTTACTGTTCACATCAACATGAGTTTTATATTAAATCGTATTTGTTTGTATCGTCAACCCGTAAATTTCGTATTTTAATTCGTTAGAGCGCCGTTTTTTTATAGCGATTCTTCGAGCACGTTCGCGTAATTTGAAAGTTCTATAATTTTATGAGGTTTACAAAAATATAACTTACTGTCATGAATAAGTAACTTTTATAAAAATAGTTATAAAAAATTATTTAATTGTCGAAACTTCTCGAAATTCATAACTCGTAGCTTCGTTATTAATTGAAAAAAATACGATTCCTATCATTTTTTATTTTGGAATCCCAAAAATATGTATTATTTGTTCTAAAAAATTATCACAACACTTTCTGTTTGAATATAATATATTATAAAAAATTATTTTAATAACAACTTATCCGTTTAATTAGCGTATAACTCGTTTTTAACGTAACTTTCTCGTTATTAATCCGTTTGACAAGTTTCTTACCTTTTCGGAATCGTCGAGAAATGTATTATCTTATAAAAATATATTACAAGTATACATAAACACGAATTTGGACAGAATGTTTACATGACTTTGATAAGTCCATTTTCAACCTTTGTTTCCTTTATTTATTATTTTGTATTTCACCAAACGTCCCATATGTGTCTTATATTTTATATATGTCATATATCATAAGTTTATTATGTCCATGGTCCATCAAGGTCCTTTTTGTCCCAACCTTTCAAGTTCTTTATTTTACATAACAAACTATAACTTTTATAATAAACCATAAATCACTAGTTTTTATATATATAGTTATTTTACATAAAAACCATGTGTGTACAAGTCTTCCCATCTTGATATAACTTCATTTTAATGATCATATAACATCAATATAAGTCCATAATTAACCTTAACATGTCATTTGTATTTCTTTCACTTGAAACATATTAAGAAACTATTATAAACCCTAATTTATTCTTAATCATATTTACACCAAATTAACATGGTACATTCTTTTCTTATCCTTTTTAACATGATGTAAGTAATACCACAACATATGTAAAAGTGTAGAAAATGATCATTTCTAGTATAAACTCCATTTTCATGATAAAATCCTAAATGGTGATTAAACTAAATAGAAATATCATATGCATATCAAAGAAAGTTTACAAGAATATAAAGAGTTCTAGTAGACCTAAGGGATGTGTGGAAAGATGATGATAAACAAATGCTAAAGCCCTGTTAGCTAGCCCTAGAATCCAAGCCAGCACTTAAGAAAAAACCCGTAATTTCTAAATAAAAACCTAAGCTATCCGTTCACTTGATTAATACATATAAATGCTTAGCCAATGCCGTTGGAAATAACCTTTGAACTACTTAGGATTATGTGTATAGTGTGTATGTTGTAGAAAATTTTGTATGGATTTTGTTAAAGGGGGTGGTTGTTGCCGTAGCTTATAGTGAGCTAAAGGGAGTATTATGAATTTTTGCTAAGAGATTCAGCAATGTATGTAGGTTTATCTCTCTTCTGCAATGCATGTATATATGAAGGTCTTGGTCAAAAAGGTAATATAGAAGTCCCAGAGCAGATAGGGTTTCAAGGGGTTTCTATGTGTTCTTGACTTTAGTCAAAGTAACAAGGTATGCTCGGTATTGAATGCTCAAAGCGAAGTACCATTAGGACCAAATGGTAAGATTTTCTTTATATAACATTGTAAAAATGGCTATAAAATTATCGGCATATATAAATATTACATGATATCATTTATGTAGGATTTTATGTAAGGGGTTAAATTGTGGGTATAAGATGAAGCGATAAAAGTGTTTGGTGGTTCCGGAGTGCCTATAAACGCATTTAATTCGCGAAACGTTACACTTAACGTATCCATAAAAATAAAATGAACAAAGTAGTAATTCTTCTCAAAATTAAATAGATAACCCTTGCTTGCTGCTAAAATATTTAATTGTTTAAAATGCCCCGTATTACATTGAACCTAATATTGATTGCCGTTACCTCGATGTTAACTATACACGATAATGAATTTAAAGTTAAACACGTACAATCACAAAAAGGTACATTGCGGATTTATCGATGATCGATCACAGACTTAAAAACACAGGGGTTATAGACTTAACCCCGTTAAATAGCTTGTCCCAAGGCTCCACAAATGCAACACTTGATGACGGTTGTGGCTTGGTGAAGAGGTGCGGATATTTCTTCTTGAATTGGGCTTCACGTTCCACGTAACTCAGACATCCCCTTGGATTTCATCTGAACCTTGACTAAATGGAATTCGCTTGGGCTTCAACCGTTTTAACTCACGGCCCACAATTTTCTAATGGTTTCCTCAACAAAATGAAGCTAGTCATCAAATAGAAAGGTCCATCCAACGAACGCGAATGGGTTTCGCGGCTGACACATTTTCCAGATTAGATACATGAAACTATTTTGAACTCTGCCAACTCTTTGGAAGTTCAAGCTGTAAGCAACTTCCTCCAACCCTTTCCATCACCTTAAACAGGTCCAACATACCTAAGGGTTTTAACTCCCCCCGTGGCCAAACGTACAACCCTTTCCCAAGGCAAACTTTAAGCATAACTTTATCCCCACTGGAATTTCCATTGAGTTTACTTTCAAGTCAGCTGTAACCTCTTCTTTCGATCACGACGCTCGCATCTTTGCTTGATCTGGAGGATTTTCTCGAGTGGTCTCTTGAATTAGTTCTGGACCGAGTATTGAGCTCTCCAATTCCGTCTAACAAAAAGGTGAAACGACACGTGCGACTATAAAGTGCTTCGAAATGGTGCGGCCTTATGCTAGCGTGATAAGCTATTTTAAATAGAACTCCGACTAATGCAACTGGTTTTAACCCAACCCTTTCAAAGTCCAATCGCACAAGCACGCAGCATTATCCTCGAAGAGTTTTGAATGGTCCTACTCGCTTTGGCCCTCGTTTGTGGATGGTACCATACTCCATATCTAAATTATACCTAAAGCGTTCTGAATTGAGACCTCAGAAAATTTGATCGGAATCTCGGGTCACGATCACAAATGATTGAGACGGGTATTCCATGCCTCGTGACCACCTCCTTTAGGTACAATCTTGCAAGTTTATCCAAAGGATCGGTCTCCCTCATTGGTGTGAAGATCGCAGACTTAGTGAGTCGTCAACTGACACCAAAATGTGTCATAGCCATGAGACGTCTAGGAAGCTTCGTGACAAAATTCCACATGAGGTTTGTCCCACTTCCATTCGGGTATCTTGGTGGTACCAACAATCCTGAGGGCCTTTGATGTTTGGCCTTAGACCTTACAACAGGTCAAACACTTTTTAACCTAATGGCTATGTCAGCTTTCCAATTGGGCCACCAATATAGCTTCTATCATAGCTATGGATACATTTGTTAAACCCGATGAATAAGTATTTTGATTTTGTGGATACCTGCATATCACAGTCCGTAAAATCTCCCCCCATAACAAGGTACCAGCTCCTGCCATTGAGGCACAGGGTTCCATTATCGCACGTGGATCCAACTTTTGTTCTTCTAATTGCTTCTGAGAAATTTAGCGGTTTACAATCAACATTCTCCCCCACGTCTCACTCTTAGGTTCTCTGTTTTCCCCCGCGCTCGGTCATGAGCAGGTAAATCTGTTTGGGAAGATTCAAGCTAATGGTCATAACCAAGGCTCAACTCTTAAAAGGTGGTTCTCGTTTCCATCCTGCTCAAAAGCATCAGCCACGTCCATTTTTGCTTTCCCCCCGGGTGATAACGAATAGTGCAATCGTATCACTTGCAACTCTTAACCAGACGGCGTAGCCTCAGGTATCCAACTCTTTATGATCTATAAAATGTGTTGCAACTCTTGTGATCGTGAACACCGTACACATTAGTTCCATATAAATAATGTTCTCCAATCTTGAAGCGAACACCACTGCACCAAGTTCCAAATCATAGGAGTTTATATTCTTCTCATGAATTTTTTAACCTGGCGTGATCATAAGAAATCACCTTTCTCTTTGCATCAACATAGCGCCCAAACCTTCTTTGAAGCATCGCAGTAGGCGATGAAATCACTTCGCTTCCTTCAGGTAATGCAACAGGATTGTGCACTGCACAATTGTTGCTTCAACCAGTTGATAACTCTTCTTGTTTATCGCCCCACTCAAACTTGACCTTCTTTTGAGTAAGCTTAGTCATAGGTTTGAGCGAGCTATGAAAAACCCTTCAATGAACTTCGGTAATACCAAGCAACGACCTAAAAAATTGACGAATCTCCGTTGGTGACCTTAGAGATTTCACTTCTTTGATATTCAATATTGGCTGGATCCACAAGAATTCCCCCTTTCACTATCGATCATGTGACCAAGGAACTGTACTTTGGGAATCCAAAATTCACATTTGGAAAACTTGGCATACAACTCCTCCTCTTAAGCAATTCTAAGATTAGTTTTAAGGTGTTCTACATGTTCTTTTCTTGATCTTCGAAATGATATCATAATATCATCAATAAAGACAATTAAGATTTAGTCCAGATATGGTATTGCATACCCGATTCATAAGGTCCAGGACTACGGCAGTGCGTTTGTCAACCACCGGCATAACATGCAATTTTGTAATGGCCAAACAGTTCTGAAGGCAGTCTTCGATGTCCTTCTTCTCGAACCTCAATTGGTGACATCCTGACCTTCAAGGTCAATTTCGAGTAGCACACTCGAACCCTTGGAGCTGATCAAATAAATCATCAATTCTTGGAGCGGATCAACGTCTTCACCGTTAGTTTATATATCAATCCCGTAATCCAATGCACATCACCGAAATGATCCTTCTTTCTACTATGACAAACAAGACCGAGCCCCCAGGGCGACGAACTAGGTATCTTATAAAGCCTTGTCGAATAGCCTCTTTCAGTTGCCTCAGTATAACTCTTTCATTTCGGAAGGCCCAATCGATAAGGTCCCGTGCCACAGGTGCGGCCCCAGAGTACTAATCAATTGAAACGCCACATGTCGAGTCGGAGGAAGACCCATCAAGTCTTCAGGAAATACTTCAGGAAAGTCTTGAACTATTGGTACATCCTCAAGTCGCTTCTTCTCCGACTTGTCTTCAACCTCTTTTGTAGTAACATGTGCCAGAAAGATAGGAAACCCTTTTTCCATGTACTTCTACGTTTTATGCAAAATGATTGTTTGAATCCGTGTCACAATACCCTGGGATACTTCCATCACCGTGTATGACTATCAGGTTTTATTTTTTCCAGGGAATGCGAACAATCTTTCTCAGGCACAAAAGAAAAATCTCACAATGACAGCTTAGATACTTCGCCAACCAATCCATACCGATTATAGCAATCGAAACTACCAATTCTACAGGCAAAAGTTTACTTGAATAGATGGTATAAGAAGTTAATGTGCAACCCATAAGTATAGTGTTTAACCAATTATCCTCCCGTCACTAGTATCAAACATCAAAATAGTGATCTAGGGTAGAGGGCGTTATGTCAATTTGGGAACTAAATGCAGTAGAACAAAACTCTATCGGCACCCGTAATCAAACAAGAGATATTAGCATACGTTGTTTAGAAAAACGTACCGCAAAACAACTTTCTGGATTCCCCCGCATTTCCAACACATACACCTATCCGCTGGACCCGTCTTCCCATCTTGATTACCACGGTTCCTTTGTTGTTCTTCATTCTTGGACCTTCCTTTGAAGTGTCCCTAGCTCCGTACTCAAAACAAGTAGGTTTCCTGACCCGATCCGGTGCCTTCTCGTTGTTTAATGTTTGTTTGCATTGCCCGTACCCCTACAGTCACGGCGATGTGACCCATATTTGTTGGCCATTTATACACTTTGGAGCACATGACCCGTCATGGTGGTAAAAATGCACTTTGACACAGGGGTCTACCCCATATGGTTTCTATCAACACACGCCGATCCAGCATGTATGTCCCCCTGCAGTGTTTTTCGCCTCTTGATTTGTTGTATGTTGTAGATTCTGACTATTCGGGAAGTGTTTTCAACACTTCCTCTTGTTTTCACTGTCTTTTCCGCAATGGGGTATTGACTCTCTTTCCATCAGTTCAGTGGCCATTTCAATAAGCTCTTGCATTTGTCTTCGTTTTGAAGCTACGATGTTATTCACATGGATCATGTCCGGGCAGCCCCCGACATACCTTTACAATTTTGTCTGACGCCTCCGGAACACCTCACCACAAGAAAGTGATAGTTTCTTTGAAAACATTGTTTACTTGACCACATCGTACCTATCACTTTCAAGTTCCATAATTCAGCCTCAAGCTTCTTCATTTCGTTTCGTGGACAATATTTGTCAGTCATCTTCTTCCTTAGATCGACCCAAGTCCATTGAATATTGCAACATCATAGTAACAGTCCATATACATGGTAATTCCACCATGTTAGATGCACTTGCTAAGAGAGGAACAAGTAGAGAACTTGACCTGGTTTTTCCACCGAGCATTTGCTATATTCGGAGACAGTCCCCTCCATTCTTTCAAAAACCATTTTGGGTTAACTCAACACTAGCAGCTCCCCGTGCCTTTAAATACAAGGGTTTGCACTTCACTTAAATCCAGCAATGCACATCATAAATCTCGAGCCACCGCTGTTCAGATCCCCTGACACCCGTTCCCGAAGAATGGCTATCAGTGCCATTCCTGTTTTGCGTCACGTGCGGCTAAGGCACACTGCACCTTGATCAATCATAGCATGAGTTTTGAACATGGTGAACCGTCAGTGGTTAAGGATTGCTGTGGGGACTGTGTTGTTGTTTGTGGCCGTGGTTGACATTGTGCTCTTTTGGTCATTTTTCTATAATCACAAGAAAAAACACTTCCGTTAGAATTTCATAAAATCAAACCATGACATGACATACCATGATAAATAAAGTGAGATCACATCACACAGTGAAATGTATAATTGAATTGTAATTAACAACGATATAACCAAATCGACATTCATTCATTACAAATTCGATTATAAACATGACATAATACCACCATTCCATATATAACTGGAAACATACATGCTTGTTCTTGATACAAAAATGGATCATAAATTAGGTTACAACAAAAGAAAACATAATACCCCTAAGCCATACTAGCCACGGGATTCACCCCGTAATACAGATAGGCTTAAATACAAAACGACTAGTCATAACAAAGTCTAATCTAAGTACTGCTACCAGCCTCCTCTGGCATGCTCTGCTATGCAGGAGCCCCCATGGGTCCCCCTGCTATCCCTGAACCGTAACCTCCATGTAATGCCATCACCTGTTCCCGGTAAACAGACACCTTGCCCCAGCAGTGTGGGACTAGTCCCTGAAGTGGAATCATCTCTCTTTGTAGGGTCTGCATAATAGTCAATGTTTGAATAATCTGCTGCTGTTGAGTACGATCAGCAGCTCTCAACTCTCTCATCTCCTCACGCCTCCCGCGGTCTGTCTCTAGCAAATCTAAAATCGCTCTCCGTCTATTATGATCTGTTGACTGTAACTCTGTAATCTCTAACATCTGTGCATGAACTGTGGTGCGTAGTGACATAACCTCTGCACGAGCAAGATTACTCGCATCCATAGATCGTACCCAAGCCTCTCTAGACATCCTAGCCTCAGTCTCCATCAAAAGACGTGTATGTGCATGTCCACGTCTGTCTCTAAATAGCATATTGACCCGACCGGCCAATATAACCGACACTGCTCTCCCTCATCAATCTATCATGGTGTTAGATCATCATAACTGTGCCTCAGCCTATCCATAGACTCTAAACTCTCACGTGTGCACCCACCTATAATCGGACTAACTGGAGCCCCTGTAGGGTCTTAACAATCTCATCCACATGACTCCGTGATCCCATAAACCAACCTAACACTCTGGAGGTCATGCCTAATCTCACCTGCCATATGGCAACAAAGCCGTAAATCTTCTGCCACCTAAGGACCTCCACTGGTCCTAGTAGCAAGCACGCGGAGCTCTCTCCACCTCGTATCCGAGGAACAAGAGCTAAACCTAACCTCTGCCGAGTGGTAGTTAACCTCAGGTCTAGTCCTCCTCTAGACTGGCAGAGGTAACACCAATGGTGGAAATGAAGTGTAAGGAGCTGATGTAGGCATGGGTGGTGGAGCATCTGGGCTGGTTGGGGGAGAGTATGGAAGGGTGTTAATGATATAGAATGGAAAACTACAAGCCTCAGCAATCATTCCGAATCGTAGGCAGGCACGATAGCCCAACCAAACGAATAGAGAGACTGAAGGATGGTAGCTGTCAATACAGGTGCGGGTAGTGAGATGGGAAAGGAATCTGGGGTAGTATAAGAACCATGGAGATATTGTGATGCTGGAGGGGAAGATATAGCAAGCAGTCTGGGCCCCCCCCAACCTCAAAGCACGACCAGGACTGGTATAGGTAATGGCACTGAATAGGAATCCTAGCGCTGTCATCACGATATGCAGGGTGAGGTGGTGGTGTGGCCGCAGACACAATCACTCTGGAAACATCCCAGTCTCCATCTGCAGACGGGGCAGTAGCTGGTAAAGCCAACAACTAACAAGGTAGGCAGGCGAAATTCTAAAGAGAAACATGGGGCCACAAATCCTTCCCGGAATGCCGTTAGGTATAAGTCAGTCGCGGGGGCGGATAGGTATAGTTAGTATATCGGCTACTGAGGGGTTTAAGGATTTTTAGTGTGGGATGGCAATCCACCTCCCTGCTCCATCAGCAACATCCTCCTCATCAACCTCAACATCCATCTCATCATCCTCATCCTCCTCATCGGTGTCGATGTCCATATCATTGCCCTCATCCTCCTCGATGTCCATCTCATCATCTCCGTCATCTCCTCCATCAGCAGGATAGTCGATAGGATCCTCCTTAGGATCCTCATCGTCATCCTCCTCTGGATCTGCCTCATGATCGGACTCTGGAACATAATCAGGTGACTGTGCAGTGGGTGAGGCATCTTTCACATACGCAGATCCTCACCACGATCTCATCATCAGCAGCCTGGACCGGGAACAATAATCTGGCGAAAGTGGTGCCTGACTCTGCTCCTCAGGGCAGCACTGTAATCAAGGAAGGTGGGGCCTGAAAGCGGCCTCCCACGTATGGTCCTCTGGTATGTAGGGTAGCTCAAGGTACTCGTGATCATCGTCTCTCGGTGATCCTATGTCTGATAGATCCTCAAATGGGCTGGAAACCTCCGTGTGTGTAACCCCCGATTCACCGAATCTGACATGACTGAATCGAAAATTCAAAATAGCTTATATTAGTATTTAATATAGACTCTTATAGTAATAAACATTTATATCATAACATTATAATCAAATAGAATGCATCTAGACCAACCCAACTAATGCCAACAAGAAGTTACGCATGAATGTATGCACATATGTATGTCCCGTGTAAAACACCGTTGTATGACATCGTTGTTTGAAAATGGTTATAGTGCAGCAAAAACATTTGACCTGGTTCTCTATAACCTTGGCTCTTGATACCAATCTGTAACACCCCCAAATTGGGGTCACAAGCAGAAAAAGGTCCGCGTGTTACTTTCTCCAGATTCAATAACACAAATATATCTAGAACCACCAAAAAGGTCGTTTGAAACGATACATGGATTTAACAAAGTAATAGTTACATAACCCGAAAGATTAACTTGTTCACATGATCAAATTACAAAGATTTTCAGCCCATAACAGATAACAAAAATAAATGCGACAAAAATCTTTAATGCATACATCCAAACCAGCAACCCCAATGTACTCCATCGCACCTCGTGCATAGTGATCCCCTGAAAAACAATTGCGTTAAAACGTCAACATAATGATTGGTGAATTCATAGGTTTGATAAATCATAAATTGTAGAACCACAAGATTTCCCAAGTGTATGATAATGCCCCCCCCCAAACACAGATGCATAAAACAATCCCATATAAATGTAATTACGTTGCTCTATGCCGCATTGACACTGAAGCTTGAACGGTGTAAATGAATACCACAATTAATGCCTAAGACATTGCCCGTGGTGATGTTTCAAACCCGCAACATCCTATATTCGACATGTATAACTTCGTTATGTCCAGTGATAGCGAATCACCGAACGGGGTAGTCAAACCCAATAGATCAATTAATAACATTTCGCGCTCAACAATCCCGCAATTGACCAGGTCATGATAATGCTCAGATATGTTATCGCTACTTAGGCAACACGTAATCATAACATGAAACTTAACCACTTGTGTCCAATTGTAAAGCATTGCATGTTTTTCACCCCAAAAACTTTATAAAACAAAAACATGTAAAACGTGGGGCTATGAACTCACCTTATGCGTAAGGCCACAGTAATATCACCAAAATAACGCGCCACGCGAATTGATCAAATGCAACCTAAATTACATTTAAGGTCGTATAAGCACTAATTTACATTAAGTACTCCTACCATGAATTAATCCTATATACTAATCAGCCATCTAAATGTTTAAGTGAAAACATTGGTTATAAAAATTTTAAATGTTTATAAACATATTTTATGTAAAACCGTCATACCTTCACGATTTCTAATCCGTATCTTGCGTTACTTATGTCCCATCTCATCGATTAAACGTGGTATATCGAATATTTGACATTTTTAAAGTTTGTGATCCCCTGATGAACAGTAACTTTTACTGTTCACATCAGACATGAGTTTTATTTAAATCGTAATTGTTTGTCGAAAACCCTAAATGTCATTTTAATATCTTATAAGCATTTCGTTTTAGCGATACTTTCAGCACGATCGCATAAATAGGAAAGGGCTATATTAGAGTTTAACAAATATAACTTATCTGTCATGCACAGTAACGGTTTATAAAAATATTGTTATAAAAGTTATTTGAAAAAATTGTCGGGAAACTTCGAAATTCATAAACTGACGTTCGGTATTAATTGAAAAATTACGATTCATTGCATTTTGAATCCCAAAAAGATGATTCATTGGTTAAAAATATCACACTGCGGTTTGATATAAATATTATAAAAATTAATTTTATAAAACTCCTTTAATTACGTAGAAACTCGTTTTTAAAACGTACTTTCTCGGTATTAATCCGTTTGAACAAGTTTCTTACCTTTTCAGACGTCGTGAAATGTATGATCGTATAAAAATATTACAAGTATACTGAAACCCGAATTTGGATAGAAGTTTACATGACTTTGATAAGTCCACTTTTCAACCTTTGGTTTCCTGAGTTATTTATTTTGTATTTTTCACCAAATGTCCCATATTTCTGTATATTTTATATATTCAGATATCATAAGTATATTATGTCCATGGTCCATCAAGGTCCTTTTTGTCCCAACCTTTCAAGTTCTTTATTTTACATAACAAACTATAACTTTTATAATAAACCATAAATCACTAGTTTTTATATATAGTTATTTTACATAAAAACCATGTGTGTACAAGTCTTCCCATCTTGATATAACTTCATTTTAATGATCATATAACATCAATATAAGTCCATAATTAAACCTAACAATCATTGTATTTCTTCACTTGAAACATATTAAGAAACTAGTATAAACCCAATTTATTCTTAATCATATTTACACCAAATTAACATGGTACATTCTTTTCTTATCCTTTTTAACATGATGTAAGTAATACCACAACATATGTAAAAGTGTAGAAAATGATCATTTCTAGTATAAACTCCATTTTCATGATAAAATCCTAAATGGTGATTAAACTAAATAGAAATAACATATGCATATCAAAGAAAGTTTACAAGAATATAAAGAGTTCTAGTAGACCTTAGGATGTGTGAAGATGATGATAAACAAATGCTAAACCCTTGTTTAGCCCTAGAATCCAAGCTTGCACTTAAGAAAACCCTTATTTTCTTAATAAAAACCCTAGCTTCCTTTCACTTGATTAATACTTGGAAATGCTTAGCCAATGCTTAGAAAATACAATCCAAAAAACTTAGGATGATGGTGTAATAGTGTGTAGGGTTGTAAATAATTTTGGTATGCTTTGTTAAAGGGTGTTGTTTTGCCGTAGCTTATAGTGAGCTAAGGAGTATTGTTTTGATTTTTGGCTAAGTGGTTAAGCATGTCGGTGCTATCTCTCTTATGTAATGCATGGTATATTATGAAGTCATGGTACAAAAAAAAAGGTAATATAGAAGTCCAAAGCAAGATGAGGGTTTTCAAAGGGTTCTTTGTGGTTCTTGTCTTGAGTCAATGGTCACAAGGTAGGATCTAGGTATATTTATGAGCAAGTGAATCATTGACCAAATGGTAAGATTTTCTTTATATAACATTGTATAAATGGCTATAATTTTAGCATATATAAGATATACATGATATATTTTTGTAGTTTTTATGTATTGGGTATAAATGTGGGTATTTGTTGAAGCGTATAAACATTTTGGTGGTTCCGGGAGTGCCTAAACGCAAATTCTCAGCGAACGATATAACATTTTACGTATCCGATAAAAATAAAATGAACAAAGTTAATAATTATTCTCAAAATAATTATATAACCCTTGCTGAATAAAACTTATTTATTGTTTGATGCCCGTTACATGAACGCTAATATTTGTCGTACGCGTTCTAACTTAACATTATGATGTAAAGTAAACACTACAATACAGAAAGGTAACATTGCGGATATTATATCGTGTCGGCAAGACTCTCAAACAACTGGTTTATAAAATACTTGATACTCCGTTAACAGTTCGTGCCCAAGAGTCGCATTCGCATGTGCATATGGCTAAGAATTCTTCATTACCTCCAATCGTGTATTTGATCACTTCAAATTTGTCTACTCTGCATATTTCTTCGTTGGGCTGTTCATTAATTATATTCACAGATTGATGCGCGCCATTTAGATCCATACCACTCGATTTGTCAGCATCCCTGTTATTTTCATCATAGTGGTTTTTATCCTTTCATTATTAATAATCAAATAGGATTTGGGGAAGGATTCGTTAGGAGGGTCTCGTATTCCAGCTCACTCCATTCTATCATTGCTCGAAACTTATAGCCTCAATCGTCCTGCCATCATATTCCAATTTCTATCCAGTATTCAACAGTGCCGCAGTTTGTTGGCTCGTCCAAACCTTTTTAGGTCCTTGAACTTCGAGTTTTCTCCAAGGTATGAATTTGAATGGGTCCTACCTTACTTCACATCGTCACACATCTTATCATAATTGCTAGCACATGTTAGGGGATAAAATTTCTTGAAAGATTTCTTCACTAACTCTTCCTAGGTGGAAATATTTCCATCTCCCTCGTTCATCCACCAATTTTTTTGCGTCCTTCAAAAGTGAGAGAGGGGAGGCTTTCATGCGGAGTTACAAAAGGGTCCACACGGCTATTTTGCCAAAATCACGTATTTCGAGAACTTAGCCGATATGCCCAGATCACATCTCTTCAAACTTTCGCTAAAAGTATATTTTGTATTCAGTTAATAACTACCTTAACTGAAATTGATTTTCACGTCCGCTTTCGTCCATATTCATAGATTTTGTTCTTGAGCTTTTTTGGAATAGGTTTAGCCATAGTTACGTCAATCGGTTTCCTGAAAATTAAGCACATTTAAACAGAACAAAATGGATCAGTACCAGATCTTACCATACTTAGCAGTTTCCCAGTTAAACACTTTCTCATGTTTTTGAGCTTTTTCTTCCTCGATCCTGATGTATTATTTCATAGTAATGTTCGGGTCGTCCATCCTGTAATAAATTTGCTAGGAAAGAAAATGGCCAAATAGACAAATACGCCGTATTCAGTAAATTGAATACGCCGTATGGAGGTTTAGAGTCGAATATGCTGTTTTGGTTTAGAAAAAAATTTATACGTCGTATCCAATAAATTGAATACGCCGTATTCTGTATTCGACTCAGAATATTACATATGACTTAAATAATGCAGAAATTTAAACAAACAATTAATCATACAATTAAATTAAATACAAACAGAATTAAAATAATTAGATTACACTAAACTAAACTAATTAATGGTTAGAAATACTAATAAGAATAAGGTTTAATTAATTCATTCCCCGGCAACGGCGCCAAAAACTTGATGTGCTGTCGTGTAGGATCAATTATTTGATAATCAAGTTTTAAATTTATATTTAGCCGACAAACCTAAAACAACACTTTAACGAGCAGTGTACCCGGTCAAGATGGAGTTCGTGGTAAGTAGGGTGTGGAACACTAAGAGTGAAACATTAATCCTATATTCTATTAGTATTTTAATTAGTCTATTTACTGGTTAAACCTATGCTATATACGTTGTCTAATGATATGAGGGTTTTCAGCCTGAGAGTCTGGCACAGGTTTGGTGAAAACAAATATCAATTCAATACACAATAAACACAAAAGAAGAAATTCAGAAGATAGAAAAGCGGTACAAGCCAAATGATAGAAAATTGTATTAGCCATATTAAATCTGGTTCAATGTTGGTTTGTTTGTTTTAGTGCAATGATTTACTTATCTCGAAGCGGCATATCATTCTTAAGACTTAGGCGGGTCATCATCCTAAGACCTAGACACAATTAATCCTGTCACAATTAACGCGTCCGCATAAAGCATCCTTTAGTTTAATTATAATCTATCTTAGGAAATTAAAGCAGTGGTGATCCTGTTAAAACCCTAGCCCAATGGGACTTTACCCACTTATTGTTTGATAGTATTTTATATACTGGCAGTCCACTATTCAAATCTTTATCAGTTAATTAAGTGCATGATTGCTGAAACATAAACGGGTCACCTACCGGTCCAACTAAGCTCATAATTCAAAAACAAAGACAGAACGTTATTTGTGATCCTATTGGTCCAGTAATATAAAACACGATATGGAGAGCTATCCCGGTATCTAGATTACCTTTTAGGTATCACTAGACATAGTTGAATGATAGGTCGCATATTTAAACACATAAACAAGTATGAGGTGATAAACATAATTAAACAATCAACGATTAATTAAAAAATCGATTTTAAAACAAACCAAACATTAAACATTCATTAAGATGGCTAATATCTGAGGGTATTAGCCCACCACCATTGTAATTATACAAGCGTAATCAAACAATGAAAATCGAACGATTAAGAGAGTAAAAATTACACGATGTCTTTTATGGATTCGTGATCAATGCTTGACCTTTATGGCTGATCTTCTCTTCTAAAATCCGTCTTTAATGAGTATGGTATAAAGAATATGATATTGCACACTGAAAACTCGTTTTTGAGTCTTCTATTTATAGGGTCTGAAAAAGACTCGATACGCCGTATCTGGCAAGGTCGATACGGCGTATTGGGCTGGATTCCTTGAAGTGCGTGCTACGTTCATAATAAATCAGTGATATCATTCCCAATTTACTTGATTTACTATATCTTCAAATAGTTATCTTTATGGATACGGCGTATGTAGACAGGAGGGATACGCCGTATTGGGAATTGGTCAAATGCGTTTTCTTATGAAGTTCAGGCGCTGATACGCTGTATCTCTTTAGTTGGATACGGCGTATTGGTGAGAAATCCGCAATCTTCAAATATCTTTGTTTTAGCTCCAATTTATGCGCCTTTTAGCTTGTCTTCACAAAACACTCCTGAATTACTGCATTTATCAACTTTAAAGCAATTAAGTACCAAATTATGCAATAATTATATAAAAGTGGGCAAAACAGATAGGATAAATGATATAATAAAGTGACGTTATTTGATGTCATCAATTACCTTTTTCTCATCACAAACTTAAAAGACCGACGAATACACTTATCATAGATATATCATACATCAGACTCCTCCATTCCCTCTCAAACACACATACTTTTCTACAAAAGTAAATCCTAAATCTGATCAGGTAAATCATAAATGTTTTGATTATATTAAGTGCGTATACACTGTTTGTGTTTGTGTATTATTCTTTCTTCATCTTGTAAAGCCCCACCTTAACAACATGTTATTGTTTTGATTGCAAAGCCTCGCCTTAACTAATGATTTTTTAGTGATCTTTATAAAAGGCTACTGATTGAATGAATTAAATAATAGATTGCATAGGAGGAGTCTGATACGTGCAGGAATATTAAGAGCATGAAGACCAAGTCTCTTCATTATTTCCTTTTGTTTTTCACGTCTCTCATGCACGTTTGAGTCATTTCATGCACGTTAGAATTAGTCTCATGCATAGTGGTCCACCCACCCACTTGTCTTCAAATGTTTTGTTTAGTTCCTTAAATTTAGCACATGCAATATGCAACTGTTTCCTATATATAGTACTGTAATTTGGTTCATGATGTTGTGATGTGAATATTTTTGTGTACTTCTGTTTGTGGTAGTATGTTAGTATGTTTATGTAGACACGTCTGTCTCGTTATGTGTGTGTATTATGTATGTCTAATTTAGTTTGTTTTGTGTTTTGAATTGTTGTTTGTAGTTTGTTATGTTTGGTTGCAACAGTAGAGAGTGTTTGTGTGCTGAACGTGTGTGTGTTTGCCATCTGATTTATGTGATGAATCGTTGATCACATGTAATTTGGTTCATGAAGCGAGAAGAAAATGATATTAGAAAGTTTAGTAGTTTTTGTAGTCTAGTATTTTAGTATTATGTTGTGAATTCTTTTGCTTGGAGATCGACATGCTCAAGTAGTCCCTATCCTATTATGGTGCTTTAACTTCTATCTTAACTCTGGCTCCAATTCGTCAGATCGCCATGTTGCTGTATACCGAATGGGCCATGTATATATCCCGAAGCTTGTATGCAAGTATTATCCTGACCAGCCTTCATATACTCCACCACCATCATCCAAACCATCTAAACCACCAACCCTTGAGGAATCCTTGGTTAAATTAGCTGATATGTAACGAGAATGGCTAGTGCAGCTACAAAACCCTATCAAGGAGATTCTTTTGAATTCTACCTTATCACAGGCAGTATTTATACTAATTAACAAGGAACCGTAGTTATTGCAACCATATTCGATGAAGTGACAAAGACACTGTTAGGATTTATGTTTTAGTAAGTTAGTACCGATAGTACAAATAGTTAGTACTATTAGTTATAGTTAGTACCGACAGTACAAAATGTAAGTACTGATCGATTAGTTAGTACCGTTAGTTAGAAAATAGTTAGTACCGTTTATGAGATGAACAATGGATATCTTAGGAAAAGATAAGTATGCGTTTTGTAAGCCTGTTCTGTTAGGGTTTATCTTTAGTTTATAAAAGGATCCCCTTGGGCATAGTTAGATATACGTCCTCAAGATATCTCATAGCAATATTATATCAAAAAATAGTTAGTAATCTGTAAAGTGTTCAAAGCAGATTAATAGAAATTGTTATTTAGTTATACATTGTTTTTCTTAGTACTTGTGTTGAGATTCCGCATCAACATATAGTATTCATAATCAGTGTTTCTACATAGTCAGTTGTATTTATACAGTTTGGCTATCATCCTTCATAGGCTACAAAGATCTATTCATTTAGGGACTCACAAGTGGTATCAGAGCCTGTGAGAAACTCTGAATAAGAAAAACAATCAAATCAAACTCTCATATTCCAAAACTAAAAATGATGCCATCAACATCACAAGAAGAAATTCCACCACCACCACCACCTCCACCATCATCACAAACACCAACCCAACAAACTCCTCATACAGTCTCAACCATCAAGCTGCCTATTCTCAAAAAGGGAGAATATGATATCTGGGCTATGAAGATGGAGCACTATTTGGCCCATACAGATTATCCAATTTGGGAGGTTATACAAAATGGGAATGGTCCTGTTTCAATCACTACAGATACATCAGGACAAATTAAGGTTTTGCCTCCTAGAACTGCTGAAGAGATTGTAGCCAGAGAAAGAGAGAGAAAAGCAAGGACCACCTTGCTTATGGCCCTACCAGAAGATCATCTTGCTAAGTTCCATAAGATGACAGATGCAAAAGAAATGTGGGATGCCATCAAATCTAGATTTGGTGGAAATGACGAATCCAAGAAGATGCAAAAGTATATCTTGAAGCAACAGTTTGAAGGATTCTCTGTATCCAACACAGAAGGGCTTCACAAAGGTTATGACAGGTTCCAAAGTCTTCTAAGTCAGCTAGAGATTCATGGAGCAGGTGTATCTACTGAGGATGCTAATCAAAAATTCCTAAGATCTCTACCTTCTGCCTGGTCACAAGTCTCCCTAATAATGAGAACCAAACCAGGGGTGGACACTCTTAGTTTTGATGATTTGTACAATAATAAATTTTAAGGTTTTGAGAGTGATATAAAAGGCTCTACTGCATCATCATCCTCTAGCCCACAAAATGTAGCTTTTGTTTCAGAGAACACAAACAGTACTAATGAAGTTAGTACCGCTTATTGTGTTCCCAATCTTTCTGGTCAAAACACTAAGTATGAACAAACTTCATCATACTCACTTCTTGCTAATCAATCTAGCTGCCCTCAACTGGATCATGAGGACTTGGAACAGATTGATGAATATGACCTTGAAGAAATGGACTTGAAATGGCAAGTGGCCATGATTTCAATGAGAATGAAAAAGTTTTACAAGAAGACTGGAAGAAAGCTACAATTTGATGCAAAAGAGGCTGTTGGCTTTGATAAAACCAAAGTGGAATGCTACAATTGCCACAAAACAGGTCACTTTGCTAGAGAGTGTAGATTCAAAGGAACTCAAGACAACAGGAGGAGGGATGCATGGAATTCTGGAAATAAGGATGGGAGCAGAACTGGACAAAAGGAGGATTCTAAGGCATTGGTGACAGTTGATGGAGAAGGTGTGGATTGGACAAACCATTCAGAAGATGAAGATTATGCTTTGATGGCTTGCAACAGCTCAGACTCAGAAACAGAGGTATTTTCTTGTTCAAATAAGTGTAAAGAGTCTTATGCTAATCTTAAAAATCTCTATGATGCTCAGAGAGAACAACTTAATGATGCTAGCATAGAAATAAAGGCATATTCTCAAGGTCTTAAGAAAGTTGAAGCACAATTAGTTGCTCATCAACAAGGACAACTTTGGTATGAACAAAAGATAAAGTTTATGAAAATAGATTTAGATGATAAAACAGATGTTCTCACATACCATAAGAAATTATTGGCAGATGCTCAAAAAGAAAAAGAAGATTTAAAGGCTAAAAGTAGAAAAATGGATAATTATTTTAAGAATCTTTGTAAAATATTAATACCCAAATGAGTGCTAATGATAAGTTTAGTTGGGTATGGGGATCATAGATATGATGGTATTTTGAGTTATGAAAATGAAGTATTGCAGAGTGTTTTTATGAATAAAGAGAGTGATTTAGAAAACCAACCTTTGAATGATAGGTTTGCAGAAGGAATGCATGTTGTACCCCCACCCATGACAGGGAATTATATGCCCACTGGACCTGAAATTGAAATAGATTACTCTCAGTTTACATATGGTCCAAAACAGACTCAACCTAGTGAATCTGAATCCCAATCAAGTGAATGTGATACCTGTGAATCTAACATTAGTACAGAACCCTCTGAATTAGTGTCTGAACCAGTTGTCATTGAATCTAATGTAGAAAGTCAACCTAAGGTCTGGTCTGATGCTCCTATCATTGAGGAGTATGAGTCAGATAGTGATGATGAGTGTGTAATTATACCAACAAAACAACAAGAAACACCTAGTTTTGCTAACCAGCAAGTAAAAACTCCTAGGGAAAATGTTAAAAGTCAAAACACACATAGTCAAAAACCTAAAGTTGATAAGAAAGAGTTGGGGCATGGGTTTGCTGTAAGAGCATGTTTTGTATGTGGTAGTCTTAATCATTTGATTAGAGATTGTGATTTTCATGAGAAGAGGATGGCAAGAAAAGCTGTCTTAAACAATGGGTGGAATAATGTGCATAGAGTGAATAAACAAAATCAATTTATTCCTTCAGCAGTACTAACTAGAACTGGTATAATTCCAGTTAGTACTGCTAGAGCAAGCAGTACTAATAATTTTAGTACTGCTAGGCAAAGCTTTAACAGACAGACAGTACTAACCAATACTGCCATGAAAGTTAATACTGTTAACAATTGGAATAGAGTTAGACCAGCAAATGTTTTTCACAAAACTCATTCACCAACAAGGCCTTTCAAAAAGACAACAGTACTTAAACCAATTTTTACAAATCAAAAGTTTAATACTGCTAAGGTAAATGCAGTTAGTACTGTTGGGGGAAAAAGGGAAACTGCTGTTAAGCCCTCAGCAGGTTGTAGTAAAAAATTAAAAAAAAAAAATAAAAAAAAAAAAAATTTTAAAAAAAAAAAAAGTTGGAGACCACAAAGATACCATGGTGGATCCAAATACAATAGTGGATCCAGTCTTGGAAATAGTTACACTTTCAAAGATCCACTAGGCAGACTCAAGCCCAAACAGGCTTGGGTCCCTAAGAGAAACTAATCTCTTTCTTTTAATGTGCAGGATTATCCACATAGAGCTCTAAAGAATAAAGGAATTGTTGATAGTGGATGTTCCAGGCACATGACTGGGAACAAGGCCTACCTTGATGAATTTCAAGACTTTAATGGTGGCCCTGTTGCTTTTGGAGGTAGTAGAGGTTATATAACTGGTAAAGGTAAAATAAAAACTGGAAAGTTAGATTTTGAGGATGTGTGCTTTGTGAAAGAACTTCAGCATTTCAATCTCTTTTCTGTGTCACAAATATGTGATAAAAAGAACAAGGTTTTGTTTACTGACTCTGAATGTCTTGTTTTGTCTCCTGAATTTAAGTTACCTGATGAAAATCAAGTACTACTTAAAATCCCTAGACAAAACAACATGTACAGTTTCAATTTAGAAAACATTGTTCCTACAGGAGGATTGGCTTGTTTAATTGCAAAGGCCACAACTGATGAATCTAACAAATGGCATAGGAGGCTGGGTCATGTAAATTTCAAAAACATAAATAAACTTGTGAAGGGAAACCTTGTCAGAGGTTTACCTTCAAAGATTTTTCAAAATGACCACACTTGTGTTGCTTGTCAGAAAGGAAAGCAACACAAGGCCTCTTGTAAGGCCAAAGCAGTAAGCTCTATTAGCCAAACCCTACAACTTCTTCATATGGATTTGTTTGGACCTACATCTGTTAGGAGCTTGAACCATAAGACCTATTGCCTTGTAATCACTGATGATTTTAGCAGGTTTAGTTGGGTATTTTTCTTAAGAACTAAGGATGAAACTAGTGCAATCCTTAAGGACTTTATAAGACAGATAGAAAACCAATTAAATCAAAAGGTTAAGACCATAAGAAGTGATAATGGAACAGAATTTAAGAACAAGGAGGTTATTGAATTCTGTGGGATAAAAGGGATCAAGAGGGAATATAGTAATGCTAGAACTCCACAACAAAATGGAGTTGCTGAGAGAAAGAACAGGACCCTCATTGAGGCTGCAAGGACCATGCTTGCAGATTCATTTTTACCTAACACTTTTTGGGCTGAAGCAGTTAGTACTGCTTGTTATGTTCTAAATAGGGTATTAGTGACCAAGCCTCATAATAAGACACCTTATGAACTTTTAACTGGTAAGATACCAATTATAAGTTATATAAGACCTTTTGGGTGCCATGTGACCATCTTGAATACCATTGACCACCTTGGCAAGTTTGCTGGAAAATCAGATGAAGGGTTTTTAGTTGGGTATTCTCTACAAAGCAAGGCTTTTAGGGTATACAATTTAGAAACCAAAAGAGTTGAAGAAAACCTGCACATCACCTTCTTAGAGAACAAACCAAATGTTGCAGGAAAAGGACCAACTTGGCTTTTTGATCTTGATTATTTAACTGATTCTATGAATTATCATCCTGTTAGTTTAGAGAATCAAGCTAACCTACATGCAGGTCAACAAGAAGCTAACCAAAATGCAGGTACAGAAGAGACTATTGATGTGGGGGATTCTGACAAAGAAGATGACTCTACTCAAGACTGCTTTGTACTCCCAATATGGCCTTCTTATTCTTCAACAAATACTCCAGCAGTAACAACAGATGATAAGAGAGCAGGTCCAAGAGAGGAAGAACAAGTCTTTATGGATGACCTTGAAAGACTTAAGAAGCAAGAAAATGAAGCTTATGAGGAAGCTGAAGCTCTCAGGAAGAAGTTTGAGACCTTTGTTATTAAAGAAGGAGTTGCTAAGCCTAGCAGTACTAACATTTTTAGTATTGTTAGCACACCAGCCAAAACTAGCAGTACTAACCCACTTAATACTGCTAGCATACCAGTTAGTACTGCCAGTCCCTATGAGGGACTATCTCTTGCTGATCTAACACATTCTGAAGAAGATGACTCAGAAATACCACCACTTGAGGATATCTATTAAAATTCCACTGATGGTATCTTCACTACATCATCTTTTGATGATGAGGGTGCAGTGGCTGACTTCACAAACTTAGAAACTGTTGTGAATGTTAGTCCTATTCCCACATCAAGAATTCACTCCACTCATCCTAGAGCACTTATTCTAGGAGATCCAAACTCAGAAGTACAAACAAGAAGCAAAGTAAATACAAGTTCTGGAGCTCATGCTTTTGTTAGCTATGTTCAAAAGCAAAAGAGAACTAACCATAAGGACTTTCATCATTGTTTATTTGCTTGTTTCCTGTCTCAACATGAACCCAAGAAGATTTCAGAAGCTCTTGAAGATGAAAGCTGGGTTGATGCTATGCAAGAAGAATTGTTGCAGTTTGAGATACAAAAGGTTTGGGTCTTAGTAGATTTGCCTTATGGGAAGAAGGCTATCGGTACAAAGTGGGTTTATCGAAACAAGAAGGATGAAAGAGGAGTTGTTGTCAGAAATAAAGCAAGGTTAGTTGCTCAGGGTCATAGGCAAGAGGAAGGGATAGACTATGATGAGGTTTTTGCTCCTGTGGCAAGACTTGAAGCCATAAGGATCTTTTTAGCCTTTGCCTCATATATGGGTTTTGTAGTCTATCAAATGGATGTGAAAAGTGCCTTCCTTTATGGGAAAATTGATGAAGAGGTATATGTGTCTCAACCACCAGGTTTTCAAGATCCTAAATATCCTAAGAAAGTATACAAGGTTGTAAAAGCTCTCTATGGGCTACATCAAGCTCCCAGAGCCTGGTATGCTACTTTATCTACTTTCTTGTTGATGAATGGATACAGAAGAGGAACCATTGACAAAACTCTCTTCCTAAAGAAAGACAAACATGATATCATACTTGTTCAAGTCTATGTGGATGATATCATCTTTGGGTCAACAAAGAAATCTTGGTGTGATGAGTTTGAGGCATTAATGAAGAGTCGATTTCAGATGAGTTCAATGGGAGAGCTCACTTTCTTTCTTGGATTACAAGTCAAACAGAAGGCAGATGGTATCTTTATTAGTCAGGATAAGTATGTTGCAGAAATCCTGAAGAAGTTTGACTTTGCAAATGTAAAGACTGCTAGTACACCAATTGAGACTCAGAAGCCTTTAGTCAAGGATGAGGAAGCCAGTGATGTGGATGTCCATCTCTATAGGTCCATGATTGGCTCTTTAATGTACTTGACTGCTTCTAGACCTGACATTATGTTTGCAGTTTGTGCTTGTTCTAGGTTTCAGGTCACTCCAAAGTCTTCCCATCTAAGTGCTGTCAAGAGAATTTTTAGGTACCTAAAGGGCAAACCCAAACTGGGTCTTTGGTATCCTAGAGTGTCTTCATTTGACCTGGAATCCTACTCAGATAGTGACTATGCTGGAGCAAATCTTGACAGGAAATCCACAACAGGAGGTTGTCAATTTCTTGGCAGGAGACTCATTTCTTGGCAATGCAAAAAGCAGACCATTGTGGCTACTTCTACTACAGAAGCAGAGTATGTTGCTGCTGCAAGCTGCTGTGGGCAAGTTTTGTGGATTCAAAATCAAATGTTAGACTATGGGTTCAACTTCATGAACACAAAGATCTACATTGATAATGAAAGCACCATTTGCATTGTAAAGAATCCAGTATATCATTCCAAAACAAAGCACATTGCTATTAGGCACCATTTCATAAGAGATGCTTATGAAAAGAAACTCATTCAGGTGCTTAAAATCCACACTGATGACAATGTAGCTGATTTACTCACCAAGGCATTTGATGTTAGCCGGTTTCAGTTCTTGGTTGTTACAATTGGGATGATAAATCCATAAGCTGCATTGGTTAAAGGGAGGCAATATGTTGTGTTGTATAGTTTGTATAAAGAAACATGTTACCTATAGGTGATGTATTTCTAGAAGTTTGAAAGAGTTTAGAGAGTTGTTGTGCAGAGTTACTAATGGTACTGAAGCACTCCTGATACCTACATTGTTCTTTCTTTGATTGGACAAAGTTAGTACCGCCAGTGCAAAAGTTAGTAACCCCTTGGCAAGAGTTTAGTAACTGCTTTAGAGATTTAAAAAAATACCGACGAGGGTACAAAGTGTAAATTGAAACGGTTTCCTTGAAATTAGGTCTCCTAAACCTATATAAACCCATTTCAATTGCGCAGTTTCCTTACGCATTCTCTCTCATACTACAATTCTTACTTACAAGCCCTAAATCTAACTTCCCGACTATCCTCTTATTCCAAGTAAAATGGCTGTTCTTGATTCATGTCCGAAGCATAACATGGTCGCATACTTGGAGAAGTCTGAAGGGAATGTAGAGTTTCACGAGATCATTGATTTTCTCAAGCGAAGTTCCATTCATCATGCTCTCACTGTAAGTCCTGTTGTATCTACTACATTTGTTGAACAGTTTTGGACGTCTGCTAAGTCCAAAACAATCAACAATGTTAGGCACATTACTGCCAAAATAGCTGGCAAGTCTGTGTCTATCTCTGAGGCATCAATAAGAAGTGATCTTCTTTTTGATGATGCTGATGGGATAGACTCATTACCTAATCAGGCTATATTTGATGCTATACAGCAAATGGGGTATGAGGGGGATTTAACAGTGTTAACATTTAATAAAGCTTTGTTTTCACCCCAATGGAGGTTTTTATTCCATACAATTAATCATTGTCTTAGCTCCAAAAGCACCTCTTGGGATCAAATTCCTACAAACATTGCCACTGCTGTCATTTGTTTAACATCTAATCAGAAGTATAATTTTTCTAAATTAATTTTTGATGGTATGCTTAGACATTTAGATGCTAAGAAGAAGTTTGTTATGTACCCACGTTTTATTTCTATCTTTTTAGGTAAACAACTAGTTAATGTACCTGTACCTTTAGATCATTTTCCTGTAAATACTTTAACTAGTAAAGTCTTTTCTTTCATGGTTAAGAAGGGTAAGCATTTCTCAGGGAAAGTAACCCCTTTGTTTGCTACTATGTTGGTACAACCAACTCAGGATGAGGGTGCCTCTTCAGAAAGACCATCTGAAGCACAACCTACACCCTCCCCTGCTCCCACTAGTGAAGTACCTTATGAGCCACAGACTGACTCATCCCCTGCTCAAACTAGTGAGGTACCTATTGAGCATCAGCCTGACCCATCCCCAAGACCTTCACCCACTACTACTATTCCTGATTCTATCCCAGAAACTTCTGGTGAGAATCTTGGAAGTCATTCATCCAGTGATAAATCCCTTTCAGGGAATGAGGGTGACATGACTATCCAAGGTGTCTATGATCTTTGTCTATCTTTGTGTAAACAGGTTTCAGATCAGGCCAAGGAAATACAAGCCTTGAAGGCTCAGATCACAAAGCTCAAGAAACAAGCTAAACTTGTCATCAAACACCATAAAGCATATCTGAAGACTGTGTCATTGAAGCAAAGATTCCCAAGAAAGAGCTTCTCCAAGAAACATAGGGTGCACAAAGAGTCTGTATCCAAACAAGGGAGGAAGTTTGCAAAAGGTGAATCATCAGTTTCAAGAGATCCTCTGTTTGATGAAATGCCTAAAGATACAATTGATCACATGGAAACAGAAAATGCTCAGAGTAAAGGGAGGACAAGAGAAATGGTGGATGAAGACAAGGAGATTGATGAGAGAATACTTAGTACTGAAGATATACTTAGTACTGACAAGGAAGGAGTTAGTACTGACTTTGAGAAAGTTAGTATTGACAGACCAATAGTTAGTACTGACGGATCCAAAGTTAGTACTGACAAGCAAATTGAAGGTACTGAGGAACAAGTTGAAGGTACTGAGGAACAAGTTAAAGGTACTGATGAATATAAAGAAGGTACTGAAGAGCACAATGAAGGTACTGAAGAGCAAAGAGAAGGTATTGAAGAAAAAGTTGAAAGAACTGATAGGCAAATAAAAGGTACTGAAGATCAAACTGAGGGAGAAATTGCTACTCAAGCCACTCAAACATCCACTCAAACACCCACTTCCCTAATATTTGGTGATGATGAAACAATAGCTAAAGTTCTCCTCAACATGAGTCAAGCCAAAGCAGCTTCTAAAGAAAAAGAGAAAGGTGTAGAGTTGAAGGATGTTGAAAACACTGATAGACCTAGGCCTACTTCTACAAGATCACTTCTTACATTAAAGCCTCTTCCAAAGATTGATCCAAAAGACAAAGGGAAGAAGAAGATTGAAGAGGAGGATGAATCTGAAAGTGAATCTGATGGTATTCCTCAAGCTGAGAAGAAGTTTAAGCAGCTTGAAAGTGATGAAGAGTTGGCTAGGAAAATGCAAGAAGAGTGGGAAGCTAAAGAGGAGAGAAACAGAATTGCTGAAGAAAATGCTGCAAATGAAGATCTTATAAGAAACTTTGATGATATAAAGGCAAGGATTGAGGCAGATAGACTTCTTGCTGAGAAACTTCAAGAACAAGAAAGAGAGCAATTTACAATAGAGGAAAGAGCTAAGTTCCTTCATGACACAATTGCTGCTCAAAGAAAGTTCCTTGCTCAACAAAGATCAGAAGCTATAAGGAATAAACCACCAACCAAGAATCAACTCAGAAATCAAATGATGACCTACTTGAAGCATGTGGGAAACTACAAACATGCTGAATTGAAAATCAAGAAGTTTGAGGAAGTACAAGCTTTGTATGAAAAGATTAAGAGGTCTGATGAAGATTTCATCTCTATTGGGTCTGCTGAAGATGAAAGGTTGATCAAGAGGATGAATGAGAAGAGAGTTGATTCTTCTAAGGATGAAATGATCAAGGAGGAGAGTAAAGCAGAAGTTCAGGAGGAAAGCAAAGAGGAAGAAAATAAGAGAAAGAGAAAACTTGGTACTAGGAAAAAGATGAAGTCAAGGAAAAGAAGATATATTTAAAACACTTCTGAAGATGATAGTGATAAAGAGAATGATGAACTGAGATTGTATTTGACTATAGCTCAGGATGAAGAAAAAGAAGTGGACTATGAGATACTTGACAAAAAATATCCTATCAAAGAATGGAAGACAGAGTGTCTTGGAGCTAAACCACAAACTGATCAAGCTGAACACCTTGAGGAGAATAATTTAAATGTGGTGATTAGGAGTAATGGATAGAAGAGATACTTTAGTACCCTGATGACAGTATTGTCCATATTTGATAGAGAAGATCTGAATGTTGTGTATCAACTGGTAATGGAAAAATACCAAGATGAGATGCCTGAAGGTTTTGACAGAGTACTTTGGGGAGATTTGATGGTAATGTTCAATCCAGATGATGAAAATGAGTTTTGGAATGCACAGCAAGATTGGAAGATTGTGAGTTGGAAGTTGCATGGTTCTTCAGGAGTACATACTTTAGTGACTGACACAGGTTTAGTCATCCATATGCTGGTAGAGAAGAAGTATCCTTTGAGAAAGGAAGTACTGATGCAGATGCTGAAATTAAAGTTAGAATCTGAAGAAGAGAATACTATGGCATTGGAGTTGATTAAATTTGTCAAGAAGATACTTACAGAGTTAGAATCTGAAGAGTAAGATTGATGGGATTGAGAAGGGTTTGAGTGTTGGCTAACCACCACACAACAAATGGTCATCAGTTCACCATGCTTAACAGGCATAAGAACTGGCTAGTCCATAAGCAAACGGCTTGTGGTAAAGACTTCTCAAATCCATTTATGGTTGACAATTTACCAAAAATTGTAAGGTTCTCAACTCACCTTGCTTCTGTGGTAAAGAGTTGGCTAGTCCATGATCAAACAGTTCATGGTAAAGACTAATCAAATCTGTTGATAGCTGATAGTTTGCTAAAAACTATATGGTTTATCAATGCACCATGTTATTACAATGAAGCATTGGCTAGTCCAAAAGCAAACGGTATTTGGTAAAGACAAATCAATTCCGTTGATGGTTGACAGTTTACCAAAAACTGTATGGTAATTAACTCACCATGTTTTTAAAATAAAGAGTTAGCTATCCCAGAGCAAACGGCTACTGGTAAAGGAACATCAAATCCGTTGATGGCTGGTAGTTTGCCAAAAACTACAAAGCCAACTTAGTTGGATTGTTGCTGAAAAGATGTTGCTGAAAAGATCTATTCATTTAGGGACTCACAAGTGGTATCAGAGCTGCTGCTGAAGAAGGATAGAGTTTAAAAGATCAAGAAATGATAAGAGTGTTTGGATACATCCTCTATGCATTAAAGAAGTTAAAGAAACATGAAGTCAAACAAGTTCAACATTCATGTTTAAGGGAGGATTGTTAGGATTTATGTTTTAGTAAGTTAGTACCGACAGTACAAATAGTTAGTACCGTTTATGAGATATGTATGAGATATTCTAGGAAAAGATATGTGTTAGTTGTTAGCGATTTGTAAGCTTGTGAGAGTTTATCCTTAGTCTATAAAAGGATATCTCTAAGCATAGTTAGACATACGTTCTCAAGATATCTCAAAGCAAAACTCATATCTCAAATAGTTAGTAATCTGTAATTGTTCAAAGCAGATTAATAGAAGTTGTTATTTAGTTATACATTGTTTTTCTTAGTACTTGTGTTGAGATTCCGCATCAACATATAGTATTCATAATCAGTGTTTCTACATAGTCAGATGTATTTATACAGTTTGGCTATCATCCGTTATAGGCTGAAAAGATCTATTCATTTAGGGACTCACACATAGTGCTACTAAATTCATTCCATGCAGTAGTCTTAGCACTTAGGCATTGCAAAATGGTATGAATAAGGAATTTCCATTAAGGGGAAAAGAATGCCTTATAGAAAGTTAGTTGCTGAGAAAGTTTTTCATACCCTATTCTTGTGAGTTCTTCAAAAATGGTAGCATTAGGCAAGCAATCCGTACCTTCCTCATCATCTAATTGAAGGTCTCTTCTAACAGATGCTTCAGTAACAACTATCTTCTTCCCATCCACTAGGGCTTGTAACTGTTGTTTCTTATTGACCGCTTTTACCTTGAGAGTAGCCTAGAATTGTTCAATACATGAAGTATATATAGTGGGATTAATGGTTAAAGTATACTTTATGGTGTGTGCATTCAGAAAATCAACAACTTGTTCAAACCACTCACTTTTAGTGGGTTTAGCCAAAAACGCGACTAAATTGTGAGTATCAGCAAACTATAGGGTTGTCATTGTGTTGGGTTTTGATAATGAATGATGAAATTGAGTTAGGGTTTGTGATTAGAGAGTATATAATTGAATAAAATCGATTAAATGAGTAAATGAAACCCTTAATCGAAGTATTTATGAAACTACCCTCAACAGCATTAACGTTCACCAGCAGTTGTAAGTTATGTCTAGCAGCATTAACTTTCAACTAGCATTAGTAAGTAATCCAGCAGTAGTAACTCAACATTAAGTTAAGCCTATCAGCATTAACTAACAACCAGCAGTAGTAAGTTATTCCATCTTTAGTTGGGGCTTTTGGTTCGAAGGTTATAAAATGTGGTGCGGGTTCATCTCTCTCGACCAGTTCAGCTTCAAGGGAGGGTGATCGAGGGGACCTATACTTTAGATCTATTCTCTATGGCAGGAGGTCTCTTTCGTATCAAGAGTGTTTTGGGGAGGCCAGGGAAGACGAATTGGATCGAGAGGCGATGCTTATACATCTTCTTTATCGATAGGATTCCCATCATTTGTTGTCTCTCCGGTGAAGGAGATAAGGGCGAGGGACCGAACATGTTCTATCCTCAACCTCCATCCGTCATTAGTAATCTCAATTCACTTTTCCTATTCACTAGTACAATGCGCGCTACAACTAGCAGCCCTTTACTAGTAAGGGAAAAGGCTAGCGCGCAAGGGCTAATGAAAAGCCAGCAACTTGTTAGGACTAGGTTTTGGCTTGCCCCTTTCTTCTTATTAGGAAGGTAGGTTTGGAACCCTATACAAGGGGCTGCTTGCTGCTCACCCCTATCTCTAAAGGGGCGCACACTCGTTACCACTAAACGACGAAGCCGGGAGCGGAAGGAGGGACTTGAACCCTCAACCTCAGCCTTGGCAAGGCTATGCTCTACCAATTAAGCTATTTCCGCCAGCTACGGTAGTGGCGAAGCACTACTGAGCAATTCACGTATCACTTGATACGGACGACTTCTGTTTTTCCGCCGGACCACAGTCTTGACCTCCGATCGAGCTACGAACACGAGTAGGTAGGCGGCTAGGGGGGGCGGCAGGGCTGCGCCTTTTCAATCAATCTCCGGCCGCTCCGCTATTGGTGCGAGCTGTAAGGAGTCTTGATCTCGAGTCAAGCTGGGGCGTCATCTGTCTTTTAAGTTCAGTCATTTCCTAAGACGGCTCCTCTTATTCTTTCTACGATAATCCAAACTGCAGCTCCACGAGTCTGCTCGGAACCAGTTGATTCCTGAGCCATTCGTTCTCTTTCACAGTCGAGCTATTTCATTCCTCTCGGTTGGCCTTTGCCATCCACTAGAGCAAGTAAGAGAACCTAGAGTGAATGAACTTAAAGAACCGCATGACCGGATTGTACACCGGCTATGTATATGGATGTGCATAAAGAAGGGACGGGGCCGGGGAAGAGAGAGGGAAGAAGCTGCAGCGGCACCTCACGAACTTCTTACTGGAGCAGTACTATAGGCATTTTTGAGTGTTTGGATGCACGTCTTTTGTTCATATTCCTGCGCAGTTAAGAGAGAAATTGCCCCCAAGGAAACCACTTGTGTCTTTCTTGGATATGCTCAGTCCGGGTATAGACGCTATGACGTGAAATCCAAGAGACTCGATGTATCCTTGAATGTTTTCTTTAATGGGGGCGCTTCATATTTTCCTTAACCTAATTAATAAGCCCCGGGGGAGAATGATGATGGAGAAGTATTGCGGCCTTCTCCTGTTCATCAACTCTAACCGCATTCTTCTGCAGTTGATGTTACGGATCAGCCTCACGCTTCAAGCAGCTTTGCTCAGCATCTTCTGCCGATTGTCAGCCTGTTCAGCTGACCTCAGAGGATTCCAGTCACCCGGCACAGCATGTTTATTCTCGGCAGCGATTACAGTCTCTTTCCCAGGGTCAGACTACTCCATAAGATCAGCAGTCTAGCCCAGTTGCTTCCCTTTTAGGCGCTTCCTCTAGTTAAAGAGTGAATTCAGGAGTTCCAGGCAGGCGATAGGGGCTTCGGGGGGATAACATGAATCGTATAAGCCTGAACCCTATTAGTTATGTGCTTCCCCCTTCAAGAGCTGGGCTACTACCCTAATCAAGATTGTCATCTATCGATCATCTTCTTTTGAATTTTAGTTTTCTTTATTATTATCTTGTGTTGTGATCGATCATCTAGGTTGCTATTCCCGATGTGTTCTGCTCCTATGACTGGGTGTGACAGCGACCGGGAAAGTATTAGATGGATTAGGCAAGCCCCGATCTCTGTGGGTTGGGTCCATTAAGGTTAGGGTTATGCATTTGTACTCTATAAATTATACCTATGGGGAATTATGTAGTCTAACATTTAATTGGTGGGAGGAGGGGATCGTTGATGCTTTCTCTATTGATGAATTCTTTTCATCTAACGGAGGTGTTAATGTTCCCACCGTTCTATCTCGTGTTTGGCAAGTGGTTCTTTGGACTTCCGGTTACTTCATATGGAAAGAAAGAAATGCACACGTGTTCGGTAAAAAGGCTTTAAGTACGAATAAGGAATGTTCAAGTATATTCAAACTCAAAAGCTTCGAATGGATTTGTGATAAGATCAAACAAGATATATAGAGAAAGATTTGAAAACAAATAGCTATGGGAGAACCTCTCAAGATTCGGTTAAAGTAGTTTGGGGTGTTATTTACGATTCGGATACTCTTGTGAAATATTCCACTTATACAGGTTGGTTGTTAATATTCTCTCTTCTATAGTTTGGATGCAATATTCTTTTTGTTGTATCAGACATCACGCTCAGTTTAGAGTGGCAGCTTTGGATTTTTTCACAGTAATGTTTTGTCAATATTCCTTAAGTGTGTTAGTCATGTTTGGTCCCACTTAGTCCAGTGGGATGTGGTCCACACTGTTCCGGACTCCGCATTATCTTTTCAAGAAAACAATCCGTGTCACAAATTAAAACGCATCCGCATAAAGCATCCTTATTTGCTGATTATAATCTATCATAGGAATTAAAGCAATGGTGGTCTTGTTAAACCCTAGCGTTTAGTTGGTCTTTAAACTTGGGGGGGGGAACCTTTATGCTTAATGGTTCTTTATATACTTGTTGTACACTGTCAAGTCTTACCAATGGAAAAAGAACGTACTCGTTGTACCAAGGTTCAATGATGGCTCAACTAAGCTCACTAAACTAAAGGAAAGGATAAGTCAATATTTGTGATCTATGATTCTAAGATATCATAAATTATACACATATGGAGATTATCCGGATCTTAGCTACGCTCCAAAAAACATCGAAGTTGCCTAGCAGACATTACAATATGTAGGGACCTCAAAACCAGTTGAATGAGAGCGTCGCCCATACTTAAGCACGTAAACAAGTATAAATTGATAAACATAAACAAGCAATCAACGATAAATTAAGAAATCGAGATAAACAAACCAAACATTAAGATCTTCAAAATAATGGCTAATACTAGAAGGTATTAGCCTTTAAATGTCATAATTAATACAAAAGTAACAATTTAACCAAGGTAAACTAACCGGGTTAACGAATGATACCAAAAACTGAACAATTACAAGAGTATAAGAAATTATACGTTGTCTCCTATGGAATTAATTGCGTTGATCGGACCATTTCTCTCTTTTTCTCCTCTGAAATATGACGTTTGTGGGTTTAGACCAGTGTTGTAAAAAGCGGTCTAGGCGGCCGCCTAGGCGGCGCCTAGGCGCTAGGCGGCCACAAACCGCCTCGATTTATTCTAGGTGGCCAAAAAAGCGGTCAACGATGGTCAACACGGCGGTCAACGGTGGTCAACGCCGGTCAGCGGGGGTCAACTCGATTTTTAAAATTTTAAATTAGGTTTTTTCATTCAATTGGTCAGATCTTGTTTTTAAATGGTGTTTATGAATAAAATTTGTGATGTAATTATTGTAGATGAGAAGAAAAGAAATAGAAATATGAGATTTTACTTAGAAAAGACCCTAATTTAACTAATTTAAAGCCTTAATTTACATTTAAAGCCCAATATTCAATCTTTTGTAGACCTACTTAGCTATTTGTGCTAAAATTTTATAATTTTAAAATTTTTATATAGAAAAGTTCAATCCGCCTAGGCCCCGCCTAGGCGCCGCCTCGACCGATTACTAGCTAGGCGGTGGTCGACCGCCCGACTAGCGCCTAGCGCTTTTTGCAACCTTGATTTTCATCATATAGATGTATTTTGTTGGTAATTCGGTCAATTTGGGTAATTTTGTATCTCTAACCAGTCAAGCTGGTAAATTAGAGTTTATAAAAAGTAACTTTTAAATGGGTTGAATGGACTGAAGTACTCCTATGTAATTTTCTGTGTTCAAAACCTCCTAAATATTTTGACTAAAGGATTAGGTTCCTTTGAAATATTATTTTTTCTGTAATCAGGGCCGGCCCTGGCACCGGGCGAAGTGGGCGACGGCCCAAGGCATCAAACAGATAAGGGCATCAAATATATGGTGTTGTGAACTGGTTTATTGGGATGAAGATGATGTTTTGTTGATAAAATGTCCCGGCAAGTAGTTTGAGTCAGTTTTAAAAACGTTTTTTTTTTTGAAAAAGATGTTACATATACCGGAAAATGAAAGAATTGCCGGAGGAGATGTAAGGAAGATGAAGACTTTGGTTTATTACTTTTACTATGATTGGTCAATGTGGATTAAAAGGAAGTACACTTTTTGACTGGCTGGTCGTGATATAAGTTTTTCTTTTTCTATTAAAGGTATCACAGCAGTTGTTTTTTATGGTTTGGACATACGTGTAATTTCTGAAAATTTACAACATTAATAATTTTGAAAGAAAGATCAATATGAGTCTCTAATTTACTACGATATATTGCTCATAAAATATTAACTTTGCCAACAATTTTTATAGTAAATAAACCACAACGCAATCGTATATGTTCAAACAATTATACTACTATAAACTAAATATGATTTAAACGAGATCTTCTTCGTGACTCAAACACTTTTCCTTGATACCCCGCAGCTGAAGGCAGTTACAAAACCCCTCATTTATATTAATGTAAGATAGTTTTGACGCCATCCAAGTTTTATCGAGTCTATATATGCGGATTTTGTTGTATGCCAAGTCGGAAACCATGGTTACTCAAAAAATAGTACTATATAGTTTGCTTACAACATTTAGTAGGGGCATCATTCGATCATCTTGCCCAAGACATCAAAATACTCAGGATCGGCCCTGTTTGTAATCATATTCGACATATTGATTTATATATAAGAAACATGAGTTTTTTGAACCTGATGTGTTGCTGGTCAACCCAACGTGACCGGGACTTTTTTAACCCTTACCTAAATTTACCCATTATGACTCATCATCCCACTTTCTCATTTAGCACTTTTACATTTTGGATCTCTCTTATCATATCATATGGGTTTTTTTTATTTTCGTTCCAGGTAGATAAGCTACATAAGAAAGCCTTAGAGGAGGATCCATCGGCATTTGCATATGATGAAATATACGATGAGATGCTGGAAAAAAAAGCTCTTCCATTTGCACATAATCGACAGGAAAGAAAGGTACCATATTTGTTTCTCATTGTTGTGATAAACAGTTTGAATAAGTAGATACCTCAGAGTTAGAACTTATAGAAGAGTAAGCCATGAGTGCAAAGTTAGTTGGACATTCTTCTGCTTGATCACTCTAATCATAATCACCAAGACCATCACATGAGATCAAAGCATTGGATTCCGGTAGTTCATCTACCTGGCGAAACCCTCTTGTGTTCTCTCTATTCTTGTTTTCTTGGTTCCTTGGAGCCTTGTACTCCCTTACAAAGTGTCCGCTTTTATGGAAAATTATAACACGTTCACCTTGGTCTTATCTACCCACTGGTCTTACATTACATTAACAGTAAGCTTTCTTCCAGTGTTCTTTATGAATCTCCTTGCCCTCATTGTTAGCATAGCCATCTACCACCTCAAGTCCATCTCTTCTAAATCATCAAGATTAATTTGTTGTGCAAAGTCTTTCATTGTTCAAGTTGTGGACTGTTTGGTTGACTTGAAAAGAAAGCACAAATAACAGCATCACTCAAGTTATCAATTGTTGTTGAGTTAACAGCAGTAGCTTGAGTGCTAGCAGTTGTAGCACCATGAGCAGTATTAACTGCTCATTTGTAACTATGGTGCTGTTTGGGGCACAAAATGGCTTTGTTGTTGTTTGTTTGAGCTTCTGAAGCTTGATGGTCCCATGACCTTCTGGTTCATATATATTCAGCGTCTGTTGTAAGATCATCCAATGCTTATGTATCTATCTCAGGCTTGTTCCTCCACACAATGGTATGTGTGTTCCATTCTGGTGACAGACTTCTTAAGAACTTTTGATTTACATCTTCTTGTGAGATACTTTCACCATGAATATTCAACGACTTGATAAGCTTTTAAACGCCTTTCAAAGGTTTGATCTAACACATTGAGGTAGATGAAGTAATATTTTCTTACTGCAGCTTTTAGAAGATTCCTCTGAGTCTTTTTAGTAGCAACATTCCCTCCAAACCTCTTCTTAATAGCCTGCAGCAATGACTTGGCATCTTTGATGGAGTTAAACTTCAATGATGTTCATTAGGGATGCCCATCAATAAAGTGCTTCTTGCCTTTAACTCTAATCTCCTTTGTGCCTTTTCTTCAGCAGTTGAAGGAGCAATTATAGTCTCAACACCTTCAACAACCTTTTTTATTAGAGGTGCATTACCATTCTCTATGACTTCCCATAGAGAATAATCAATCATCTGGATGTACTGTTCCATCCTCATCCTCCAAAGCTCATACTCACCTGGTTTGAGCATAGGCACTTTTGATGTAGCCACCATATGTACTGAGTCTTGATCCATGTCTTCTTAGTAAGTTTCTCGCAAAGCAACAAGCTCTTATATACTTGTGATCCACTTTAAATGGATCTTGAATTCCTTAGCTTGTGTAAGGTTTAGTTATGCTAGATAAATCTAACACAACTTAGTTAAGAAACTTTGTTTGATAATACTAAAGATTATGCGGAATCTAATCTTTAATATAAGAAGAATTCTTCAATGAAACAGTAACTCTAATGAACACACAGATTAACAAACAAAAGCTTCAATATATTAATACGAATACTCTAACTAGTATTAGGGTTACAAAACCTTGAAGCTATGACGATATCAAAAATAAAAGATTTCTATATATCTAACTCTATGCCCTAGGACCTCCTTTTATACACCAAGGAGTCCTAGTTGATTTACAATATATTCCTAAAACTTAGAATATTCTCAAAGATCTATTCTATAAATAACAGTTCTTATCAACTAAGTAATCTTGATCTTTAAGAAATCTTTATACTTTCTCTGATAAGTCTTTGATCTCTTCTCTGTCAGCATAAACTCTTCTAGTAGTTGTAATCTTTGTAACTTTCATACCAGCATCATTAACTTTCAACACCAACAGTAGTAACTTTTGTACCAGCAGCATTAATAGTGTATAAGCAGTATTAACTACTTAGAAAGTTTTCTTCAATCTTCACCAGCAGTACTAAGTTACACTAGCACTAGTAACTAGCAGTAGTAATATACACTAGCAGTAGTAACTTATACTAGCAGTACTAATATACACTAGCAGTAGTAACTTATACTAATAGTAGAAACTAACAGTACTAACTACTTAGCATATTTTTTTCATTAAGATTACTAACAGTACTAATTTATATTTAGCAGCAGTAACACAAACCTTAGCAGCAATAACTCTAAGATCATCAAGAAGTCTTTTAATCCCAACAATATCACTAGCTAAACAAGATCCAAAGGTTAGGGAGGATAAAAGAAATAAGTTGCCATATTAGATTGATAGAGAGAAAAGGAAAGATGTGTGTATGCTTGGTAAAGAGAGAACACACACATACCTCTTTGAGATTATTACAAAATAAATCCGCACTCCATGGAAGTATAGATGGGGTATTTATAGTCCAAACACAACTAAACTATACTAAATAGTCTGATCTTGTCCTTGCGTGTTTGGCTATTTATGTACTAATGTAATTCCGGATAAGTCAACATATTTTAAGGCTAACAATATTCCCCCAATATGTGGAAATACGAAATTACTTACAATGTTCCTATCAAGTATAATTAGAGCGTAAATAAAGTCTTTCAAAGTGCTTCCTAAGCTAAAGATGTCTTCTGAGTTCTCCTGGTCTTGAAGCTTGTACTCCATCTTAGATCTTCATTGTCTTTACTTGTTCTGGAACCATTATAGTATGCATGAACTAGATTAACTTCCCCCCCAATTCATGCAGCATGTCTTGAAAAGCTTTCTTCATAGACTTCTTTTTGGCAAAGTTTCTAAATCAGCTTCCCCCCAAACCAACATCCCTATCTTGAGCAGATTCTGAAACTTTGATGTAGCTTCAACCATCTTCTATTTGTCATTAACGTGCATAGCAGAATTTTGTAGAAGAAAAGCCACACCATATACTACTGCTACTAGTCATTAGGCCTTGGTGAATATTCGTTCGGAGGTACATGCGAGAAACCAGCAACAATTCTTCTCACGTATGAAGTATACTTAACAAACCATACTAAGAAAAGTAGTACACACTACTTCCCCCTGGAAGTTGACATGGTAACCAAAGTACACATTTTCCCTTATGATGGTTTCAAACTCACAAAAGCATCATTATTGTGTACGCACATATACAGGAGAAGTTCTTGTCTTAAGCACAAATCTTGAAATCTTAATGAACCATTACCCTCTTAACTTCAGAAACCGTAGAAGGAGATGAAGCAAGAATCAAGAAAACTTGGTATAATCAAGGTCTTGTATATGAATGTCGTTGAAGAACTTTGAGAATTTTGCTTAGACTGTGAAATACCATTGTCTTTAATAGCACAATAATATCCTGTGAGAATTACTGATTATATCTCAACCTTTAAACTCTCTGGCTAACTTACCAACATCGTATTCTGTCGGCTATTGTTGTGACCACTTGGTGAAGTAAAATCGATATACCAAACTTGAAACTGAAGTAAAATCCCTCAAATTTGTTACTTAAGCTTGCACTGTTGTTGACTGAAGAACGGTGCAAGATCAAATCTATAAGTACTCTATACCCGCCATCAAAAGTATAAAAAGTATAAAAAGTACAACACCTCTTGAAATTATCCACATTGACATTTGCGTGTGACACTGAGTACTACAATGTAACTCCTTTAAGTGATAGTTATCCAGGTCTTCAACCAACCACCCCGACTACTGGAATTAGATAATTCAAGTCTCAATCATAAGTTTTATATGTTCAAGCAAATCATCAATCGATAGACTATGTTTAAAGAAAAGGGGTAGAAAATAGAAGGAAGTCTCGATGATGAAATAAGTAGACGCCTTCATGAAACTCACTTGAATGTCAAATAAGGGATACCAAATCAACTTCGTGATCACATGTCATCGTATTCCGAATCCTTAGCCGTTTGTCGTTTTAGTGAATCTTATTCGGATCATTTTAGGATTAAGTGTTGTGTTTGCGTTGGTGTGTTATTATGTTTGATTTATGTCGGATAAGTTCTTGTTCTTGAATGAGGTGTGTGGTTTGTTATGGTAGAATTAGTTGTCGTTTAAGTCCTGGTCCAAAACTGTCCAATAATAGTTTACTAAAAATGGTTCTGTAACAAAATTGAGATAATCGAAAATTATTATCGAATTTGAATTTTGATACTGTCAAATATGAGCAAACCGCTGCCTAATTGAATAAGCAAACCGCTGCATTTAATATTTTAGTAAACCGCTGCTATGATTGTGTCAAATCGCTGGCCAAAGGAACGACCAAACCGCTAGCTAAGGTTGACAAACTGCTGGTATTGAGAAATGATCAAACCACTGTCAATAAAGACCTGGCTAAACTGCTAGATTAAAAAATGATCAAACTGTTATCAATAAAGATTCGGCTAAACCGCTAGCTTAGAAAAATGATCAAACCACTACCAGCTTTCTTCTAAACAGCTACCAAGAGAATAAATAGGCAGAGTAACGTTTAGAGTGACCATGATTAAGGTAAACCGCTGCCAACCTGTATAGTAAACCACTAACCATTTTTGACCAAACTGACACATATAAAGAGTAGCAAAGTGTTGGCAAAAAAGGACGAATTTGGGACCACATTACCAAACCGCTACCTGTACTTGATTTTGTTTCTTTGATAACTTTTAACTACAAAACAAAAACTAGTACTTTAATTTTCTAAACCGCCACCTAGAACACCAACTAATATGTTGACATAGGCTTTAAAAATAAGCTCGAATAAGCTACCTAGCCACAAGAATAAGCTATGAAAACTTAATACTAAGTAGCTAGTAGAGAAATTCTCATGAAAGTACAAACTTGTGTTAGTTTAAAGCCGAAATCAAACCAAAATCGTGACTAAATAAGCTTATAAAGAAGCCGAACCAACATAAGCTTTCAATAAGCTATTTTGCAAAGAAAATAAGCCACGAAATCAAGAACCAAATAAGCTATAAGAGAGAAAGAAGAAAGTACAAGCTTATTCAATCCATTAACCAACAACTATAAACCAAACGTGAGCTTATTAGCTTAATATCAAATAAGCCGTGAGCCTATAGGCTCAAAATAAGCTTCGAAACACCCTCAATAAGCAAACAACGAACCCAAGATCCTCCTTGGATCTGGTACCAATTGTTAATAATAAGATATCACTAGCTAAACAAGATCCGAAGGTCCGGGAGGATAAAAGAAATAAGTTGCCATATTAGATTGATAGAGAGAAAAGGAAAGACGTGTGTATGCTTAGTAGAGAGAGAACACACACACACACCTTTGAGATTATTACAAAATGAATCCTCACCCCTCTATGGAAGGATGGAGGGGGTATTTATAGTCCAAACACAACTAAACTATACTAAATAGTCTGATCTAGTCCCTATATGTTTGGCTATTTATGAACTAATGTAATTCTGAATAAGTCAACATATTTTAAGGCTAACACGACTCTACACGAATTATTGGCTTTGTCATGTGTGGTTTGCGAAAGGAGTAAAAGTAAAGTATTTATACTCATAAAATCTAACCTTCACAACCATATGAAAAGTCTTTTTTAAATACTCATTGATAACCATCATTAAACTCAAACAAGCCTTGCACTTCCATTCCTTTAATAACTGAGTTAAGACTACACACTTAATTGCTATAAATTAATTTTCTATTTCAATTCTTGTTGTTAATGCTACATTTAAATTTTGAACCATCGATGATATCATTAATTCACATTGATTTGTACACTTTTTAAAGCTTTAGTTACAAAACACAAAGCCTTTACATTATATTGTATTCAAGCTTTAGTAGCATGTGTCCACGCTTCGAGGTGGGTTTCAACATTTCTAATATCTATAAAGATTATTTTTCTAGTCCTATTTATTGAAACATTGAAAGTACTTGCAAAAACTATATTAAGATTATTTTTTTAACAACAAAGATATGTGTTGTTAAGTTGAACAATAAAACTTAAACAAACATGCAAAACTTACACATTTGTTTTATATATGAGAAACTTATATATATGTTTACATTGACAATACATGATACAATTATTTAAACTCAATTATGCATCAATAGAAAAGTTGTTTATTATTTATTAATGATAAATACTCACCAATTATTTTACAATAAGACATGAGCACCGGCCAACGAATTGATTTTTAATAATCTATCATAGCAAAACTTTAGGTTGCAAATCTGATATCTACAAACATATTTGTAAAAAGATATCAAACAAATTGCCATATCCTTTTTCTTTTTTATATTAACATCGCAAACTTTCTTTTTTCTTCATAAGTCAAAGGTTTAATTTACCATGCGAAGTTAAATAATGAGTACACAAATATATTGTTTCCATATTTACGTATAAAATTACAGTTTAAATAGATCATGTCATACATACTTTGTTTTTCACATGCGTTTTCCTTTCTACCATAGTGACTACTACTTACTACCTGACACCCATACTTACTACTATCTCATATTTTCTTCCATAACAATTGCACAGTGCATATCATCTATCAAATCACCATATCTTTGACTTTCAAATCACCATATCAAGTATGGAGTACTTTTTCTTTGCTAACAATGTTTATTCAAATAGTTATCAAATTAAACACAAAAGACAAAATATATTTGCAAAAAAATCATAGACTAATGGAGTATGAAACTGCAAAATTGTAGGCAATGCACCACCAAAATTTTCTATACTAAATTAGTAAAATTACTAATACAACAACATATAAACCAAAAACATGAATTAAATAGAACCATGTATACCAACCTACTTGTTTACTCTGTATTCTTTTCCACACTACATCAATCAATCTGTTTCTTTTTCTCTTTTCCATTTTGCTTTTTGTTTCATGGTCTACAGCAACCTACTCTTTTTTTCTTTTTCATTTTTCATTTCTCCATGGTACAACCTCTGAAGCTATTCTTATACCTTCATTTCCACCATTAATATCAAAATTAAGTGGAAAAGAAGAAAGAAAAACTAAATTTATGCTAATATTTAATAAAAAGACGCAAATGTAACTGTGAGACCTTTGTTCCGGCAAGTTGGTGCCTACTCATGTCATGGCTTTCTTCCACTTTGTTATGCTTATGCCGGCGACATAATGTGTTGTTCCAACGCTTCACATTCTTCATGATAATCAAACACAAAGCTTTATACATGAGTAGTAAAATAACCCTAACAAAGAAAAGAAAGTAAGCAACATATTACAAATGCAAACTATAAGCACAAACTGGCTCAGATCTGAAAGAAAAAAATACAAAAGCATGGAAAATGGTGGCAGTGGTGTATGTTACCTTTCTTGGACAACGGCGATGGCAGAGTAACGACAGTAGATCGTTGGACAACGATAAAAGAAATAGATTCATTTTCATATTTGGTACAACAAACATACCTCAAATATATGGAAGAGATCGACTAACTTTCCATGCCTTGGAATCTCTAAAACTTTTATTGTGAGCTTCCATCTGAACGCGAACCATCCCCAAGGGCTACAGCCAACAAACAAAAACTAACTAAATCATAAACTACATATTAAAGTAAACACAAACCAAGCTCAAAGTAAATATTTAAAACCAAAATATGTACCTGAGCAAGAGTTGGAATGGATGAGAGAAGATATATAGATGAAAGAGTTGAATTCATTATGGTAAATAATAGAAAGCAAGAGTTTTTTTTATAGTATGTGTTTAACATTAAAGGGTGATAGAGAATAAGAACTTGCATGGCTATAGATCAAGTTTTAAAATGGAATCAATGGTTGAGGTTTTTTTTCTGCTCATGAATTGTTGTGCAATACTGGGAAATGTTATTATAGGTAATGGGGTTGTTACAATTCAACTCTTGATTTCCTTTTGCAATTAACCACGTCATAATAAATGAGCCAATTGAAAGTCTAAAACCTTCTGATATCCCTTACCATTTACTCAACACTCATTTAACACTCAAGATGCTTATAAGCATGTTAATACAGATTTTTGGGTACAATTATAGAAGCTTGGGGTACTCCTCTTGAAGCCTCCAATTTAATGAGGAGGACCCAATCTTTATATATAATAGATAGATAAGATAAATGAAAATCTTACATCTTTTGTGTTGTTCAATACAAAGTCGTTGCTTTTTCGCATTGAAAA
>BQNB010006301.1:68248-98113 GCA_026074375.1 Tanacetum coccineum
GGGGTTATAAGGGTGTGGTGTTGGGCTCATTGTTGGGCCGGGTGTATAAAAATTAGACTTGGGCTTTTATTTATGATTTAAGGTTTATAAAGTATAAGTGGGCTATCCCGGGCCCACTAGGTGTGTACGGGTGGACCCACTTTTGGCAATTTAGGTTTTTGGGTTTGGTTTTCGATGCTCTTTCCAATGCCTCATCCCGGGGTTGACTTTGACTTTTTTTGTTGACTTTGACTTTGTCTTTTTGACTTCTCACGGTCTTTCCGTTCCCGTGCTCGGTTTTGTCGTTTTGGCTTCGATTTTTGTCCTTTTCTTGGATATTCGTTACCTGCATAATACAAATGCAAAACATACAAATACAATGTATTTTTGGTACGTTTTTAGTCATTTAAGTCCGGTTTTAGTGGTCAAAGGTATGTGTAATTAAACACATATCAAAGGGTTAATCCTAATGCCTCTCATCAAGCAAATCCTAATACTTACTATGCGGTCTCGGGATGCATCACAAAAACAAGTTCTAGAATTTAATATGCTACCGGTACAATCTCATAATCCTAAAATAACCGATACCAATGTTCTAGAAAAGGTGACGAAACCACGCATACACATCCGTAACGACGTAATAGACACACAAGATTGCTCACTCCTTAACTCGAACAAGCTAAAGGTATAATATCTAAGGGCGAACCTCACATTATGGGGGTGGAATTTTGAGGGTTTTTGTGCTAGTCATATAAATTTCTATCCATGGGACGCTAGTAATACTCGGTTTTCGTTGGTGTGTGTCGTAAAAAAAATTAAATTTTGGTAAAAATCACCCTTTTATGCTATGTTTCGATATATTACCCATCTTTTTAAGGACAAAGCAAATGGCAAATGAAAGAATAGTTTCTAAGGCTTATTTTCCCCCTACACTTAAGTTGAACATTGTCCCCAATGTTCTCTAGAAGTACCCGTTAAAACAGATAAAGGGAAAAGAAAACAAGGAAAAGAAACTAGTACTCCCCTGGTTTACTCAATAATGGAGAAGAAACATGCGATAACTGGTTAAATCGTCCTCCGAGAATCATCCAATGAAACTTCCTAAGAACTTCCAAGCTTCTTCTCATCAAATATAACCTGTAATCAAAGACAAAGACAACTATACCAAGCATAAAATGTGCGATTTACCAATATACAATATGAATTTAGGGTTCGACTCGATAGATAGGATGAAAGAATTGTTAAACTCATTAGGTTTTGCAGGTTTAGCAGTTTATTATGGAAGGGATAATATTATATTAAAATGTCGTGCAAGTTTTATTTTCAATAATAATTAAAAACTTTAAGTTTTCAGAACCTGGGCGTTTGACGCCGTCAGGGTTGTGGTGACCCCGTCACAGGTGTCGTGGTGACGGCGTCGCGTGTTAATCGTGACGCCGTCTCCACAGTCTGTGAAAACGAAATTTTTGTTTTTGATGAAAAATTTCCTGCACTTGATTCCATAAGTTAATTCCTGTATAAATGGTTGTACAAAACCTGGGATTTAACAATTCAATCATATGACTCGAAACTGACGTGAATTAATCTAAACAATTCATTTATCATGTTTGAATTTGGCTCAAAAAGCAGGGATAAATTACCTACTTAATGTTGCAAAAATCCTTTTGATTTGAAATTAAGACGAAGTTAATCAAACAAAGGTGATTACAAGATAGATCAACTTATTAAACAAATATGAAGATTAATAACACTCATGAACTTTATATGTGGGAAAGTAAATTGGGTTGCCTCCCAAGAAATGCTTTTCTTTATTAACGAGTCTTGTAGCTAGAATCGAAGTCACACGTCCTTACGTGACTTCTCCTTCGCCATCTATTCCTGTTAGGTATTCGGGTCCAAGCTCTATGCATTCTTTGTAAAAACCTAGTATCTTGCTTATTACATACTCTACTCCTCTTCTCTTGTCCTCCTCGTTCCTAAGATAGACTGATTTGGTATGCTCCTTTTCTAAGTCTGATAGTGAATCGTATTGTTCTATCTTATGGGGCATCTCATAGGAAACTTCATCAGTCCCGTTAATGAATCTTACAACTCCTTCAGGTGGGTCGTGAGTCATGTTGGATATTTCATTAAAGAGTCTCCTTGTACCACTTGTGACAACTAGGGTCTATGATTGAACTAATATCCTACAAATCATGAAGTCTACGACATAGGTGAAGTTTCCTACGAAAAACATGATCCCTTTTATCTTCATGTGAAATCATAATCCTCATTTGCCATCTTACATAGGGTCAAGTTTTTCTTATATTGATCCAGTTGTTCATATTAGGGTCATGATATTAGAGGAGAGTTGAGGTCGATGTAAGCTTTTTCGATATGCACGTGTCTAATATTGCACGGGATCTTAAGGTTGTAGGGGCATCCTTCTGTGATGATAGGGTTTCTAAGAAATATTGAAGGGATTGGGCCACTATTAGGTACCCTTGATAGGTTTAGTTCATATAGTCGGGAAATGGTCAAAGTCTCACTATTGTTTCTAAACATCGTTGCCCCTTTCCTTTATTGGATCCTCATTTTGGGGTTCATCATCATCTTGTATGATCTCGATGAACATCACTTCTCCATCATCCTCCTTAGACGAATTTTGTATTGGAGGATTGGGGAACCAACTCGAGCGATTCAAGCATCGAATTTAGCTTTTGTTATGTTCTGTGGTGATGAAGCTATAGGTTCATGTTGTGGGTGTTGTGTTAGAGTTAGTGTCTCTTAATGGGGTCTTCATTCTTGCTCGACTTTCGATTCATAACTTGGGATTCATCGGGCTGATTGGGCTGGATTGTGATGGCTGTTGATTGAACTATGGATTTGTGTTGAGCATTGCGGGTCTATTATTGGGTAAGAATGAGTAGACAAAACTGGATAGGCCCCCAGTTTCGGGTTCTTAACCGTATCACTTGGTAATGTGCCTGCTATTTGATCGGTGATGGCTTTCAACACCAGTATCTATTTTTGTTGTCATCTCACTTCCTCGTTTTGTCGTTTGAAATCTGACTTCAACTTGGACTATCTAGCTTCTTGAGATGCCTGAAACTTGGAAACAGTCCTTTTATATTTGATTGATTGTTAAAATTTTGAGGGGACGGTGTTGAAAGGAACAGTTCGGTGGATCGAACTGTGGGTTGGAACGGTAGGTGGGTTTGAAAAATTATTTTGTGAATTTTGAGGTTGTTTCCACCTAAGGTTCGGGTGACTTTTCCATGACGGATTATAAGTGTCACCAAGATTGTTTTGCTCGGGCTTAAAGGTATACCACTTACCTCCGCTTCATCGGTACGGAGATGCGTACTCAAATAGGCTTGTTCGGGGATTTTCCATGGCAATTATGGTGTCGTGGGGACCACTGCAATTTCGCATGGGGTTAGTGATTTTGTCTTATTGGTAGGTTGTGTCGGAGCAAGATAAGCTTCCATCAAGCGTTGGACTTGATTTTGCGGTCGAATGTACTCGGGACATCTTGAGGCAAAGTGATCGCCTTGACTGGCTTAGCGAAATCCCTTGGGTCGTTCCAACTTTCGTTGTCATAAAGGGCGAGGTCCTCTAATATTGCCCAGGATTCTTCGGGGTTGAGGTCACGCAGCTTACCACCGGCCGATTGGTCAATGGTTCGTCTTGTGACAGGATTGACATGGTCATAATTTTTTTTGACTTGGAGCCAAAGGTCTATGCCATGATGAGGGACTTTTTGGAGTAAGTCCTTGAAACGAGTCCATGCTCGGAATAAAGATCTCCCATGATGTAGTGGGAATATCGTATATCATTGCGGAGTTTTTCGGTTCTTCTCAGTGGGAAAGAATTGAGCAAGGAATCAGGGTATTAAGATCCTCCCATGTGGGAGATGTATTCATTCTTTTGGAAGCGTTCAAGCCAATTGCTAGGCTTGATCCGCGTAGGGAAAATTGAAATAAACACAGGCGCATTCTTTCCCTATTTTCACCGTCAAGGTCAAGTGAGTCCATAAGTTTAAGGAAATCCTTGAGGTGTTGGTTTGGATCCTCGGACCGAAGTCCATGGAATGAGCATCCGTTTTGCACCAACCGGATGGTATCGGATCGAAGAGGTACCACACTGTTCCCTACGAGGAGCTCAATGGTATTCCTGTAGCCCTCGTGGCTTGGTTCAGAGTAATCTCTAGGTACGGAATAGGGTCTCGTCTCCTATGGTGGTTGACGAGAAAGGTTACAAAACATATAAACACGAAGAAAGATTACAGCTGTGTCAAGAAGCTAATACGCGGGAATTAAATCGTACTTGAAGGATTCCTGCACAGTAGATCTAAGCTTAAAACTTGATGCAATACTTAACTATTCCCTGGTCGGCGGGCCAAAAATTTGAGGTGCGATGTTAGGACTTATACACCGAGAAGTTTAACAACTCCATGGTCTGTGCACCTAATCGTTGTTGTGTAGTATAGGCAAGATCGGGGTTATTTTTCGTTCACTCGAGGAAAGGTTGGAAGGCTTGATTCACGGTCTACAGAATTTTCTAAGTTGAGTGAAGATTATTTTTTGGTTATTTTTATATTTTATGGAAAGCAAGTAAAATCATATTATTGAGAAAAGGTTTGGTTTTAGATGTTTAAACTTATGATTAAATATGCTATGGTGATAACAATAAGATAAAAGAATGTGTTTATTTAATCATGTATTACTCCCTAGATTGCTTCTCCTAGTATTGTTGCCTTGTTCACACTTGTGATTATCTGTGGGGTAACTATTTCCTGAGCATAAACGAATTACACGAACCGCCGTCTACTTAGTTTGCAGTAGAGCACGCACATACAAGGTAGTATGAAGGGACTATATACACGGCCCTAGGGTACACTAGTGCATGTGAAATATATTAAGAGTGGATCAATCATATTAGGGGGCAAGGTAGTATGAAGACTGTTACCCGATGGTATCCTTTCTACACAATCACGTTTCTAGACATATCAACAGCGATGCAGACAAAAGATGGTTTTCTAAGACTAAACATGATCATCCATCAACAAGAAGAAACACAATAAGATCTACATTCTAGGTTTCTTACAATCTATATAAAAACACAATAGGAGGTTTAGCCAAGCATGTTAAAGATAAAGCAAAAACAATAAATCAAACAACACATAGACATATTGAATGATTAAGTAAACCTTACTTGATTAAAACATGAATTGGAAGGAGGACAATAGGGGTTTTTGGACTAAAAATTCATCTCCTACAGCAGCTAAACGAACTAGGGTTCGTACCCTCTTTTTATTCTAAAGTTACACACTCAAAACCCTAAATTCGGGTTTGTATATATAGGAAAAACTCAGTGACGGCGTCGTGTTTTAATCATGACGCCGTCATGAAAGAGAATATTCTAGATAATGGGCTGGGTCGTATGCTCTGACGCCGTCGTGGAATCATGTGACGCCGTCTTGATCTTCGTGGTGACGGCGTCACGTTGTATCTGTGAAGCCGTCTCCATCCACTGTAGAGAAATTATTGATCAATGTTGGTGTAGGTCCGTAGTCTTGTCCGTTTCTTCTCCAAATGAGCCAAAGTCACGTGTAATTCTTCCAAATGCCTTCCAAATGAGAAATACCTGAAAAGGAACAATTAAGTACCTATTTTGAGCATAAATGCACGATTTAGGGGGTTAAACGACCCCGAAAAAATATATAAAATGACACCTCATCAACATTAGATAAAAATTTGACTAAATTGTCACAAACCTCAAAAGTATAGACAATACGTTTTATGGTGTACCAGGCTACAGAAGCAAGTAAAATGTTCATTGCCTAAGCTAACTTAATTATGAGATTAGGAACGTTTAGCATTAAAAATACTGATATAAGTCTTTTGATAAACTGTACACTAACACGTTGATAGCCATTAGAAGCTGAAAAACAGAAAATAAAGGCAATATCAGCCATAGGTAGACTAAGAAGCATGAGGTCAGTGAGATTTCTATATTCAGTGGGTAATGTCCTACTTTTCGACTCCTTAGTTAGTTCCCGTGTTTTGATAAACAAGTTAATAATTACTTTAAAATGTACACTAATGCGAAACTAAAACTTGCTAAGAAATGTTTTTGTAACCATATTGATGGCAGTGATTATTCTAAATCACACAATAGCCGTTGAGCTTTTTAAGATGATTGATTTTTTTCAAACAGTTGGGCTTGCTTCAAACCACTTTGGTAAATTTGGTTTTGTACCATAAGAATTTCGCAAACCTGAGCGTTATTTGTGGTTGGCATTGTCATAATTACCACAAGAAATACCTAGCGAAAAGGTCAATGTTGAGCGATTATATGATGCTGTGAATGTTCTCCTCTACCTACAGGTGCTTATATTCTAATCAAGTTATTTTTTGATTTCTTGATTTAATTAGATTAACGATATGAAGTTCTGATACTCCTGCAGGAACAACTGTAGTCGCATCGTGTTCTTTGCATCGTCGTCCAATGCCTTTACAGTCTGCTAATACATATACGTACATGTACTATGGTTATTAGTGGTAAAAAATATAACTGACAACCTAAGTTCTGCTAAATCCATTTACCATGTTATTGTTACAGTTATTAGTCCAAGACAGAAAAAATTCCGGTTGACATAGATATGGGAAGCTGACGTGTTCTACAACTCAAGGCAAATGTGATAGAAAATGTAGATATGAACGATTATATAGCAAAGGTGATAGAAAACCAAAAATTCACAACACAGTTGCTTTATTAGTCTTTTAGGAAACACACATGACTTATTTGGGTTCCCAACCCATATTTTTGTCTGTTAGTTTAAAGGAATGTCACTTAGATGTTAAAGTAAGCTTAAATTGCAAGCCTATCCCGCTTTCAGTATGCACAGAATGCGTCAGGAGTACAATCACTTATCATATGCTCTAGGAGGGGGAGGAGGTAGACGTTACGAAAGCGCAATTGCTACAAGCAATCAGTGACGGAATGGATGTCTAAGGTACCAATTAGTTGTGTCTATGAAACTATGACTCCTTGAGAATGAAAATGAATTGGAGTGACAATCTGTTATTCGAAAACCTAATATGTTGATTTTTGGATTTCTTTTATTAGGGAAAGCGGTCTACATTGGATCATATGCATCAGGGAGTGAACTATATCAGTCACATGCAACAAAATATTCAAAGAAATGGCTGTCAAGCGAGATCAGTTTAAGAAATCCATGGAAGCGAAGGGAAAGTAGTTTTGGAAGAGGAACAAAAACCTCTAGATTATATTAAAGAGTTGTAGTTTAGCAGTTTTTGTTAATGTAAAACCTCGCGCTCCGCAGCGGAGCGCGGGTTGAAAACCTAGTTTATAAAGTTTTATAAATGTTTTATGTCATCATATATTCCAAAATTACTAGCAGGGTACCCGCGCAATGCGGCGACGGGTACCCTGTAATTCTATTTTTGGTGAGCGATATTTTACGATTACATATTTTTTTGTGATAACAACTTTACGCATGACGAAAATTTTAATAAATAACTTTATCGCAAACCATTCCATATTAATTTTTGGACTTCAATGGTATAAAGTCTAATTATGTTTGAACATGTTTTTATTCAATTAACAATGAAATGATCATAATAACAACATTCAATTCATGTTTTGTAACCGACACGCTATATTAGCTTGTACAATGTGCATATAAATATGTATTTCTTAAATATGTAGTATAGATAGCTTGTACAATGTGCATATAAATATGTAGTACTTAAATAATTAATAAGAGAGAGACACTAATCTCTTTTATATGTAGTATAGATAAACCTTTCGAGTTTATAAATATTTTCAGATTATGATAAAATTATAAAAATGCGTTATAACTTTATGGGCAATTGCATATATATCTCTTCAAAGGTTGATAGGTTAGTAATTTCATATTTATTCAACTTAAAGTTATAATTACATATATATTATTCTGAAACACAAAAATTATCATACATATCTAAATAGTTTAAATAAAAAATGACCATTATATCTTTGTTTTTATCATTTTACGAAATTACAATTATGTCATCTAACATCTTTTTATAAAGAAAGAGACCAACAAGTTCATAAAAATGACGATGCAAACATTGTTTCTGGGAATCACATAACATTTCACATTATATAGAAAAATTTTAAGATCATAATATGACTAAGGTATAGATTTAATCTAAGCACAAGGGTATAAAATTCATTTTATATGTAAATTACAATTATCATGTGTTTTTTGTTTTTAAATACATATAAAATTATATATGACAACTTTTGTGTTTATGAAGGAAATATACGCAATTCTAAGTTTTAGTTGAATATATACGTAATTATCAACCTTTAGAGGAATATATATGCAATTCTTTCTAACTTTTATAAATAGTACATATTACACATGAATTAATTATATTGAGTTTATGATAGTCGAAGAACTAGGATCATTTCGTGCTACCTAAATTTCTCACTATGCTTGAATTGAAACAAGATACAAACATTTTCAAGATTATGCTCTAATTAACCAAGATATTGGTACGACTCATGACGCAATACATGAAACCGAATTTTGTTAACCCTGGGTTGATAACAAAGATAAAACGTCCATATAATGAAAAACTAATAAGAAATAAAAAGACTAAAACATAATTTTATTAATGATTCAATAATAATAATAAATGAAAATAAGCTTTATATTTATATAAGCAAAAATGGCTTGAAGGAAAAGAAACCTAATAAGATTAAAAAAAAAAAATTTAACACATCCTGCACTTTTCTATATAAACAAAACTTAAAAAAATCTCGTTTCACTACGAATTGGTAAAATCCGGCGCCACAGGGAGAGAAAGGGCAAAGCATTTTAACCACTCAAAATGCGGCATCATAGAAAGAGAAAGGGCAAAGAATTGTTGACTCTCTAGTAATCAGATAAAGCCTGAGAAGTCGTTACTTGATTTTGACTCTAACAAAGAGAAGAGGCTGTCTCACTTAAGAACCCAACTCGAACAACAGCAGGACGACATGATTAGAAAAATTAATCTTCTTTGGAAAACTGTCTCCGAAATACTCAATGACACATCTCCTCCTAAAAATACAGGAAATTCCATAGCCCCTAAAAGCATTACAGCAATCAGCCATGACGAGAAGGAGGAACTCAGAAAGAAAGGAATCAAACGCCCATCAAAATTGCTCTCCCCAAAATATCTCTCTCCCGCATCCATAGAAGAACTTAAACAAAAATCCGTTATCTCCAAAACCGTCCACAATTTGTCAGATTTAAAATAAAAAAATTAAAATCGTTATGACAAGCCATAGACAGTAATACGAAAGAAGAAGACGACTCATCGACCAACGCATGCAATCTCAACCTCGGTGGTATGGTGAAAGTAAATGAAGAGGTAAAGGAGAAGGGCAAGGATGAAGATGAAATGGAAACCATCATGGAAGTAGAAGAGGTGTTCGAAGAGGAAGAAAGTGAATTTGAAACTGAACAAGAAATTGAAGAAATATTTGAAGATGAGGAAGATGATGTAGATGATGAAAACTTTAACTCATTCCCAACTATGAAGGAATACGTCACATCATGAATGGTTGTTAAATAATCCTCGACCCCCGTGGGTAAAGGCGAAAGTAAAAGCCGGGAGCCCAAACAACATCAAAATCTCCTGCATGGTCGGTCACATCTTCAAGAGACACACTTACATATACCTAGAATCACCAATCAACATCATGTCTAGACGACAATATAATCAAATCATGACTTATGGGCTTGAATCAAGGCATAAACCATCAAACCCCAATAAAGTTAGTAACTTTGTAGGAAGAATAAGAGTCCTAAAGATTTTCATAGGAAGCTTCGCCTACGAATGCGACTTTATGATATTAGAAGATACCACTAGAATTATCGATCACCACCTTAGCGAAATGGTGTTTAGAAGGCCCTTCATTGAGGAAACAAGACTTGTCTACAATAAAGGAGAAGGAACGGTCATGTTTGAGCAAAATGATGTGAAAATCACATTTAAAATGCCTCACATCATGGAGATATTCAAGCAAGCAAAACTTATGGGATTGAGCACCGATTTTGTACCCCCATTCGCCCATGAGAAAAACTTTAGCCATGGAAGGACGCACTACTACCAAAGCTTACTTATCGAAGATGAGTACAAGCAAGACGGAGGTGATAGGAGGGGAATTAGGCATTTAATGAGGTTAGAAAAAGAGATGATGGATAACAAAGGAGAAGTCACGTAAGGACGTGTGACTTCGAGTCTAGCTACAAGACTCGTTAATAAAGAAAAGCGCTTCTTGGGAGGCAACCCAATTTACTTTTCTCGCAATTAGGAGTGTCTTGTGTGTTTTAATTATTCATAGTTTGTTTTATTATGTTTGAACTATCTTGTAATCATGCTTTGTTTGTCTTTAACTTTGTCCTAATTTCAATCAAAAGTATTTTGCAAACAATAAGTGTAGGAGAATTTATTCGGCTTTTGAGCCAAATTCAAACATATTAAATGAATTGTTTAGATTAATTCGCGTCAGTTTCGAGTCATATGATTGAATTGTTAAATCTCAGGTTTTATGCAGCAGTTTATATAGGAATTAACTTATGGAATCAAGTGCAGGAAATTTTTCATAAAAAACAAAAAATTTCGCTTTCACAGATGATGACATCAAATAACGTCTATTTTATAGCATCATTTATCCCATGTTATTAACCTATGTTGTAAAGTTATTGCAAAGAATTGTTACTTAGTCGTTTGTATTTGAGAATTGTAGTAATTATGGAGTACTTGGTGAAGTTATGCTAAAAGGCACGCATTTTGGAGCATAAACGAAGAGTTCGAGAAAGTCTACTGATCTGACAGCCAATACGCCGTATTATTCTAGACCTATACGACGTATCCAAGACTTTGACGAATCAAAAGACCATTGCCTGACTTTGAAGAAATACGCCGTATCCACATCAACGATACGCCGTATATAATACTTTGGTCAACGAAGAAGAATCAACTAGTTTTACCTCAATACCCCGTATCCATCAAAAAGATATGGTGTATCCGTGCCTACACTTCACAAGAAACCACAAAGACATAAAGACCAATACGCCGTATCTAGGAAACCCCTATATGCCGTATTTCACAATATAGTAATAAAATATTCTGGAAAATATCAAACGTGGTCCTTACACCAAGAAATCCCCAATACGCCGTATCCCACATGGATGGATATGGCGTATCGACGCGATTCCAGACACTATAAATAGACGACCCTAAACTCAATTTTAATCATGCAAGTGAATCCCTAAACCACCAAGTCGATCGAGAGACGATCAAAAGAGCCTAGATGGTCAGAAAAGAGCCTCAGGATCATAGGAAAACTCTTGTAATCTTCGTGCAACCGAATACGCGTTCGATCGAGGTTTCTTTACTTTAATCGTTCATATATCAATCCGTGTGTATTTTTACAATGACTATCGGTTGATACCTTAGGTATCAGCCATGTTTATGAAGATCTAATGTTTGGTTTTTTTATATCGATTGCTTAATTTATCATTGATTGTTGTTTATGTTTATCAATTTATATTTGTTTACGTGCTTAAGTGTGCGACCTATCATTCAACTGGGTCTAGTCCTACATATTTAATGCGCTGCAACTTCGGTGTTGTTTGGGCGTAGGCTAAGAGTGTGGGATAGCTCTCCATATTGCAATTTATATATCTAGAATCATAGGATCACAAATATTGACCTAATCTTTGCCTTAGATTAAGTGAGCATAGTTGAGCCATAAGAGTGACCTTGTATCAATGAGTAAGCGTTCTTATTCCATTGGAAAGGACTCGGATAGTGGACTACTAGTATATAAAGAGCCGTTAAGCAGTAAGTGGGTAAAGTCTCGATGAGCTAGGGTTTAGTAAGAGCACCATTACTTAGATCCTAAGATAGATTATAATCAACAAATGCTTACTTTATGCGGATGCGTTTAATTGTGACAGAATTAGCGTGTCTAGGTCTTAGGAAGAAGTACCGCCTAAGTCTAGGAATGATATGCCCTTCGAGATAAGACAATCATTGCACTAATAAACAAACCTGAGTTTTATTGGATTATTCATGGTTGATACGTTTTCCTTACATTAGTTCTCGACCGTTCCTCTATCGTTTCTTGTCTTCTTGTGTGTGTTTATTGCTTTACTTGTCATCAAAACCTTAGGTTAGATACACAAAACTGTGCCAGCCTCTCAGGCTAAAAAAAACCCTTTTTGCATTCGTTTTAGTTCTAACTTAGATAACTAAAATACTGATAGAATTAGGAATTAACGCTCTCGCTCTTAGTGATCGACACCCTACTTACCAACGAAACTACAATTGACCGGGTACACTGCCCGTTAAAGTGTTGTTTTTAGGTATAGTCGGCATAAAATAAATAGTAAAACTTGATACATAAATAACACCTACATAATAACACATCAAGCTTTTGGCGCCGTTGCCGAGGAGTGAAGTTGGTGTAAATTCTTTTTTTTATAGTTTTTTTAGTTAAGATTAGTGTAGATTATATTAATTTGCATATCTGTGTGTTTGTTTGTGTGTTTAATTTTCTGCATTCTATATTTTTTGCATATTGTGTGTTTATGTGTTTTCTGCATTATTTAAAGTAGGATGTAATTTTTTTTAAACCAATACGGCGTATTAAATTTATTGGATACGGCGTATAAATTTTTTTCAAACCAATACAGCGTATTCGACTCTATCATCAATACGGCGTATTCAGTTCACTGAATACGGCGTATTAAGCTATTTGACAGTTTTCTTTCCTAGCGAATTTATTACAGGTTAAAATGGACGACCCCAACATTACTATGGAGGAGTATATCAGGCTTGAGGAAGAAAAAGCTCGTAGGCGTGGTAAGGTGTATAATTGGGAAACTGCTACGTATGGTAAGATCTGGGATAATGAAGATGTTCACAACCTCGGATCTGTTGAAATTGAATTCCTAGCTATAGTCTTTAATGACACATTAACATCTGAAGCAACACTAACTCGTGTGAGCCTACGGTAAGTTCTCTTAACAAGAAATTGACTTTAGAATATCGTTTGACTAATCCCTACGATAAGATTGCATGTTAATTTATGACAAAAATTCATTTTCCTACAAAATAATTTCTGTTAACAATTTAAAAACGGATTCACAAAATGATAATGATAAAGTCAATATGCCTTCACTTCCATCACCCGAGCCTACGGTCAGTTATTTTGTTGATTTAGACTTCTTTAATGATCTTGAGAATGAATTTCCAGCCATTGTTTACAATGATGCTCAAACGTCTAAATTAGATGATTTAGACTACTTTAAAGATTTGAGAACGAATTCCAACCATTGTTTACAATGATGCTCTAATGTCTAAATCAGATTTATTAACTGAACCAATTTTAATCCCTCAACATATCGATGAATTTAATTTGAAAGATGAAACATCATTGTCCGAATGTGATGAAGAGGAACAAAACGTTTTAAACTTTAATGATCTATTTCCTTTTAACGTAATTTATCCCAATGATTCAAAATCGGATAAGGACAATGATGATGATAAAGTCGATATTGAACACTCTTCGGGGGATTTATCTGTCAAACCGTTACCTGATGTAATAAATACCGATGTTGGTGCCTATGCACATGGGTCAAATAAGCTTTTGGAAACAAGTCATGATACATCTAATAAATTTTTCAAAACTGAAACTTTTATCAAGGAATTAAATTTTAATATCATGACTTGGAATCATCTTAACAAAGGGATGTCATTCATTTTCCTAATCAAGAATTTGTATGTGCCATTTGGCATCCTGTTCGACCCCAAATTGTTTTATAAGGATGGGATTAAATTGGGGCAAGTCTAACTTAAAGACTTTTCTGTAAACAAAAGTGCTTGCCGGGAGACAACCCGGAATGTATTTTCAATTTTTATCGAGTCTGTCTTCCCAGATTTTCTATACGGCGTATCCAAACCCCATGGATACGGCGTATTGACCTTCTGGACGTTATCCAGTCTTTATTTTTAGCACAGTCTATACGACGTATTCATTAAATGAATACAGCGTATACAGTCATAAATACGACGTATCCTGGGGTATGGATACGGCGTATTGACTTCCTGTACAGTTTTAGGTTATTATTTCAAAGTCTAACCAAACGAATACACGGAGATAGAATTGCATTTGTTTTCTGAGAATTTACACAGGACCTCGTGAAAGAAATATCGACGAATATTGGTGGAGAATTTACAAATCTGGAAATCTTGAAGTGTTGGAGTCTTGAAACCTCAAGACGGCTGTTCAACACACGATCTTGCTCATAAACGCAAATTGGAGAATCTACCGAGCAAATATCAGGGGAGTTTCTCATTCTAATTCTTTTTAAATTCCCATATTTAATGTTTTACATATACAACGAGGACGTTGTATAATTCAAGTGGGGGGGGGTGGAATTAGAATGTTTACTTGTCCTAAATTTTCACAATAAAAGGTTTAAATTATGCTTAAATTTAAAAAATTTCAAGCATACTTTTGTGAAATTACATGTTACATAACCCGCACACAATAACCCTTGATAGATATTGTGAGGATTTAACCTTTCCGTTTCCAAATGTTTACCCAAATTCCATAAAATATGAGTGTGTCAGTGATGTTGTAGACTTTAGAACTTGGCTTGGTATATCTATTCGAGACCATAATAATGAGTATTATGGATTTAATTGGAGTAACTTGTTTAAATTGGTAAATCTTAGGATTACAACCAAATCGCCTATACATGTTGTTTATTAACTAACTACACCAGTTAGTTAACCTCCAGTTTAAACCCTTCCACTCTCATCTTTAGAGTGATGATCCACTAGAACAACTCGTAGAGCCAATCCTTTAGGAATTTACACCAATTATTTGTTTCGTTACACCCTTACACCTTAACCTACCCTGTTAGATTAAGTTTAATTTACAGTTTCTAGTTGCTTAAAGTGTAAAGTCTGTATTTCCCGAGTCTTGTGTCCTTTTCTATCTTTGGTGCGGTTAGAAATTTGCACATTGCAAATAGAAATGTATACTAGTGGTCAAAGCTCATGTGATTTTACTACATTCATAATTAATGGCGAATCCAAAGAACAAAGAAATTACCGAAGGAATTATCCGAAATTATTATGATCATGAAGATGGTGAAACTACACCGAGATTTGAAGTTTAGTTAGTAAAAAAAATGAGAAAAATTGCAAAAAAAAAGAGAGAAAGAAAGTTTGAAGATAATCGTTTCGCGAAAGAGCATTACCAAAAGGAATTAATACGACAGAATCAATATTCTTGAAAACGTCCCGACAAAAATCAACGATGAGAGTATTGTAAAATGGAAGATATCGCCCACTTACCTTGTAGACTATGTAAAGTTTTGGATAACTGGGAAGTTGTACATTTATGGAACTCTAACTAAGGTTGTTGTTTTTTGATCTATGACCATGACATTGTAAATAGTTTGTGTCTTTGTCATAATAACGGTCAGGAAAATAAGTGTCTAGCAACTTGTACTTTAAGCCTTAATCTATTTGTTTCTTGATTTTTATTTAACAACAATTTACTTCCCTCTCACCTAATGATTAACCTCTAGTTTTACGCGAATGAGGAGCCATACCAACATGCATGTCTATTTTGGCATTCCGGTGGTATGCATGCTTGTACCTTGTTGGTTTATGACATTTTTGGTGAATAGTTGAAAGGTTTCCTCTACCTATAATCATTCTTCATCCTAACCATTGGTTAAAATTCAAATGTGGGAATGTTGATCGTAACACTCATGTCTAATCCTAGCGTTCCCGGGTGTGTATGTGTGCTTCACTACTTGTTGGAGTGGTACTTCTAGTGAAAGATTGTACAATGATCAAACGGTACGCCTTTCTATACAAACACCCATATTTACCTTTATAAATTTTTTACTCCATGGATTTAGTGGTGGAGATGTGTATCCTTGCCAAGTTTATGATAGAATACTCATCACGACTGAGCAATTGAGCGATTAGTTACAACATGTTACCACATAGATTAGTTGAGTGATTGAGTGTTTTTTCATCTCCTATTCGTAGGTGTTTTGGTTGTTACTGTAATAGATCTGAATAAATGCTATTAACGGAAAATATCCTTAGGGATACATTTTTGTAACTTCTAAAGGCACTTGAGGACAAGTAGGTTTCAAGTTAGGAGATATTTAATGACATCAATAACGTCTAATTTTATTAGCACATTTATCCCATGTTATTAACCCATTTTTGTATAGTTATTGCAAAGAAGTGTTACTTAATCGTTTATTATTTTAGAATTGCAGTATTTAGGAGTACTGTTTATACATGGCTATTTTTGGATAGCCAACATCAGTCCCGGTAATTTGGGTGCCATTTACAAACCGTAATTCTGATCAACCTCAAAACAGTGATCTTGGTTAGATATTTGAGTTCTCTACAACTTTTAGTTTTACATATTTAGGGGTTACTATACAAAAGTCTAGAGATAACAGCCATTTACTACAGGTGTGTATAATTTGCGCACCTTTGCCATTTCGGCTATAACTAATTCATTCGACGTCGAATCAGGGTGATTCAATTGGTAAAATGATCACAAGACATAGGGCTAAAACCTAGTATTTTTAATACCCAGAACCTACTAATTTTGCCCAGATCTTATGTTTTATTAACGGATCAAATTCTGAAAACTCTGAACTAGTTTAAGGTGTAATGGGTTTGCTATGGCTTTATGATTTTGGTTTAGGGTTAGATGAATTAGGGTTTTAGGATTAGGGTTTAGAATGATTTAGGGATTAGGTTTAGAGTTTAGTAGTTATGCGCGAGGTGTTTATACCTTGTGTTAAAGTGGTGGTAAGATATAAACATGATTTAGGAGATAAAATGACATAGTTTATATTTCATGCACACTTGACTTGTACATTGAGCTTTAGAAGGTTGTACTAGGGTTTAGGAGGGAAAATATATTCAAAAGTTTAGCCTTGTAGCTTGTACACATGCTTTGAACATTTGTACACTTGTTTTGACATGTAATTAGGGTTTTTGGAATCAACGTTAATGTATAATGCTTGTTTTGGAATAACGTTGTAAATGGTACGTTAAATGGATAACGTGCATGGTAAAAATGATATTTAAACATAGACTTGACATATTAGGATGTTTACATAATGTAAACATAGTTGTAGTTGGCATTGGTTGGTTGCGTGAGCTCGTTTACTTTAGTTATGTAAACTACGTTACATAATGGAATAAAGCGAAAAATCTTCTCGTAAAAAGGTGGTATAATAGATGGATATTACATTAATGAAAATTACGGGTTGTTGCATTCCATTAGTGAAAATTTGGGGTTGTTACATCCTCCCACCCATACAGAAATATCGTCCCGAGATTTAGTTGATTGATAGAGTATTAGTTGCAATAGATAATGAATGACTATCTCATAACCTGGAAGAAATCTAGAGGCAATGATAATGCTGAAGAAATGGAATTTATTCGTACAAACGGATCACAGATTTGAAAGAATATTGTTCGTACATATGCCATATATTTAAGCCCACTCATTTATAATTTTTCACTTACAAACAGAGGCGTCCCAATCCTTGTAACTGAGAATTTATAAACTTACGGTTCGGTGGTTTATAATTTCCTTATTCAAATGAAGAAGCGCCCTAATTCATTTGAATAAGATGATTATAAATTATCCTATCTAAATATCGACACAAGATATGATATGAAAACAATGTCATGTATTATTCTAGAATCATAAGGAATGATGAGGACAATAATGAGACGTCAATCGCGTTGATGTCTTAAAACAAGATGTTATAAGATGAGTATTTTTGATGTCCTTTTTCAATTAGCCAAGAATGCGGTGGATGTACGTGTTTTCAAAAGTATGAGACGAGTATTCTAACTCAGAGTTGGAATATAAAAGAACCAATGAGATTGATAACTATGTCAAGTTTCGATATTATCAAAATGAAGTCAAGAAGAAGTTGGGAAGACCATTGTTTTGAAGAAGTTTTTAAGGACCTTGATTCCTGAGACCTTAGGGTTATGGGCCTACTATGCTTCCACTGCGCCACTCTAATTCCACTCTAATTTATTTGGTTTTCGAGGAAATAGTCTATAAATTTTGAGGATTTATTAAAGGGATAGTTGGGTGGTGATGTGTTTGACCTAATTGGTGATGTTGATCCTACTGATGACGATAGAGATATTGGAATGGGTGATTCAACAGGTGTCTCAGCGTCTTTAGGTGGTGAAATCTTCTCGGGAGGAAAGAAATGTAAGGAAATCAAACATTAGTGATAGTGATAACACTGGAGATGGAGGCAAAATAGTCGGTGGAGCAATAAGAGCTTGTGGTGGAATAGGTAATTCATTATCAATAGCATCATATGCTTGCATGACCTTCATATATGGGTTATCATAAAAAGGTGAGAGGGCTAGTGAGGCTAAAAGATCCTTAGTTAAATCATTTGAAAAGTTAGGAGAGGTGTTTCCCGATGAGGCTGGGAAATAGTCCGGTAAGGTTGAAGTATAGTCAAGAATATTTGCAGAAGGAAAAACGCATTCCTCATCAACATTAGATGGGGTAGGATAGGTGGGGGAAGACATGACTGTATAACAACCCAGTGGAAATAACATAAGTTATTTATATATAATATAATAGTAGTGTATTATCTGCCAGGGAAATTTCTTACACATACTATTCTGGAAACTGCAGTGGTACGGAGGACTTTCTTGGATGAAAAAAGTAGTTATAGTTTAGGTTTTACCCTTGTTCTCTATAACCATGAGCTCTGATACTGTAACATTTCCGTATTTTCAGGTCATTTACAACGTCATATATTTTACTAATAATTTTTTTTCGTATGCATTTACTTTTAATTATAATAATTAAGTTAAATCGCGTAAGCTATAAATTATCAATTAATGTAAACGGACACCAAACGAATTAAAGTTTTCGTCAAGCAATCATTATATTATTTTTTCAAAAGTAATAATTAACTTTGTTCATTTTATTTTTATCGGATACGTAAAGTGTATACGTTTCGCGATAAATTGCGTTTAGGCACTCCCGGAACCACCAAAACTTTTCTACGCTTCAACAAATACCCACATTTATACCCAATACATAAAAGTTACAAAAATATATCATATATATCATATATGTGCCGAAATTAGTGTAATTTATACAAGGTTTTATAAGAAAAATCTTACACTTGGTCAATGTACATCTATCTTGCAATTAAAACCTAGCTAGTTTGTTACTTTGACTCAAGGCAAAGACGGAAATCACCGTAGTGACATTGGTTGAGGAACAAATGTCCCCCGTCGGAAAGAGTAAACTTTCTAAGGTTACCCATTAATCAAATATAGTGCTTTGCTACCCCATGAACGTGTATACCAATGAGTAGTCGTCACCATCGAATTAGATCTATCCATAATTTTTCGTTAACCTCTGCAAGTAATAATGTTCATTGATACTAGAAATAGGTGGGCACTAGAAGGTACTTAGGAAATAATATATCTGGATAGCATACAGTTGGAAAAACACTTGCATTCATGGTTTAAGCATGTATCCCCCTCGCGGGTTTATAAAACATTTAAAAGATTGAAATGCGAGGCTATGAACTCACCTTAACAGGGAAATCTGATTGATGGCAAAAGTATATGAAATGAAAGTAACGGCCTCGTCACGTAACCTGAGGGTAATATGTCAAGTCTTAGTGTGATTGTTTATGTTTTCAAAACTTTATAAAGTTTAACATACATCTTACTTTGATTTATTAATTTATGGAAATATTGTATCACTGTTCGGGCTATCATAATTCAGAGGTCATGCAGTAAACGTTTGAGGAGCCAGGACACTTTAAATCGTAAATCCAGCAAACTCGTCAAAACGTATACCCAAATGAAACCCCTCATATGAAATTCCCTAGTAACGTGATACGATAAGATTTTAAGTTTCTTCAAAAGCTAGTCGATGATGAATTACATTAAATATGTAACGTAATTGTTTTATAATGCGTCGATCGATGATTAATAACGACAAATGTGTCAGGTTTTAATAAAATCGAGTTTTATAATATTTATATATATTTTTATAATTTATATAAAAATATTATATTTTATATTTTTAAGAATGCAAAAATGGTAATATTATCTCTAGATATTATAACTTTTACAAAGTTAGTCCTCTTATTATATATAAGTATTTATAAACTTAAAACCTTTAACTTTAAAAACTTTACAAAAAAGCCTCTCATAGTTATACAACTTTAGAATAACGACATTTCCAGCCCTTTAGTTATAAGTTTTAATGACTTTCAATATATCCCCCCAGTGCATGAAAACATTTGCGAATTTAGTCCAAAAATCATAATATTGATATTTTTGATTTAGAATTCAATTTTGCAGGTTATAACTTATTAATTAAAGCTAAAATAAGTAGCTTTTATGAGCTAATAGCTTATGAAGAGAGTTTGTGAGCTTAAAAATTCAAAACGGGTTCCTTTGGTTTAGGAAAACTAAAACGCATGGGTTTGTGATTCAAGAGCTTAAACAAGAGACTTATATAGGATCTAATAAGCCTTATGAAACTTCTAAAACAAGGAAAGAGCTTATTGAACTAGTAGAATAACTTACAACTTGAAAATAGGTCGAAATAGGGGTTTTTGGTTCGTATGACTTTGTGACAAGTTCTAGGGCTTCTCCTTCTTTTTCCTTAGCTTCTAACTGATCTAGGGACTTCACTTCACTTCTAGGACATGGCTTGGATTATGATTTTAAGGTGGTGTAAAGTTTAAGAGTGAATTGAAAGTGTATGTGTATGTTGGTGTATATACAGTGAAAGGAGGAGTAATGGCCAAGTTACTTGGTGTGGTAGACAAGTAAACTTGTAGTGGGGTTCAAGGATGTAGAGTGGTGACCAAGGAATACTAGGATGAGGTGTAGGGGTGTGAGAGGGTTCGGTTTTCATAGGTGACGAGGGGAGTTTGTTTGCTTGGAGAGCAAGGGGTGATGAGATTAGTATGGGGGGTGGGGGGGGGGGGGGGGGGGGGGGGGTGGGTGGTTGCTTGGTGATGATAATGAGCTAGGGTGGTTGTTTGGTGGTGACAAGTAGCTAGGCAAGGTGGTGAACAAGGTGCAAGGGTGCTAGCTTGGTTTAGAATAGGTTTAAACTAGTTAAAGGGTTTTCGGGTTATTAGGGTTTTCGAGTTAGGGTTTTGGTTTAAATTCGAGTTAGGGTTAGGGTTTAGGATAGTTTAAGCAATTTATAATGTATTGATCATTAAGTGTTTGTAACTTGTGTTGAAAAGGTTGTACGAAATCTTGAAGCAAAATGGAGGGAAAATGGTAAAGTTTGAATTTGTGCTTCATGGATTTGTACATTGTGCTTAAACGTGTTGTCAGGTAAAATAATATATTTGAGAGAGAGTGGTTTGGTTGTAGCTATTAAACTAAATAATAATCTAAACTAATGGTGATAGCAATAAGATAAAAGATTGTGTCTATTTAATCATGTATTACTCCCTAGAATGCTTCTCCTAGTGTTGTTGCCTTGTCACACTTGTAATGATCTATGTAATTATTTCCTAAAGCATGAACGAATTACACGAACCCGCCGTCTACTTAGTATGCCGCTAGAGCAACACACATGTAAGGTAGTATGAAGACTATTACACGGCCCCTAGGAGTTTACTAAGTGCATGTGAAATACATTAAAAGTGGATCAACCATATTAGGGGGCAAGGTAGTATGAAGACTGTTACCCGATGGTATCCTTACTACACAATTACGTTTCCCTAGACATATTGACAGCGATTATAGACAGAAAGCTGGTTTTCTAAGACCTAACGTGCACATCCATCACAAGAGGCAACACCACTAAGATCTACATTCTAGGTTTCATACAATCATAAATAAACACAATAGGAGGTTTGGCCAAGCATATTAAGAATAAATCAAGAGCAATAAATCACACAACACATAGACATATTGAATGATTAAGTAAACCTTACTTGATTAAAACGTGAATTGGAAGAGGTACAATAAGGTTTTTAGGCCCTAAAATAGTCTCCTACAGCTGCTAAATGAACTAGGGTTCGTACCCTCTTTTTATTCTAAAGTTACACACTCAAAACCCTAAATTCGGGTTTGTATATATAAGAAAATCGACGCGATGGCGTCGCGTTTTAATCGTGACACCGTAATAAAATGAATCTTCTAGATCTGCGTTTGAGTCGGTGCGGGCTGACGCCGTCTTGAAATATGTAACGCCGTCACTTGATGAGTTGTGACGCCGTCGTGTATGGATTGTGACGCCGTCTCCAGGCTCTGTGAGCACAAATCTTCAAGAGTCTTGGTGTTGGTTCGTAATCTTTTCTGTTTCTACTCCAAATGAGCCAAAGTCACGTGTAATTCATCCAAATGTCCTCCAAAAGAGAAATACCTGAAAAGGAACGATGAAGTACCTATTTTGGGCATAAACACACGATTTGGAGAGTTAAACGACCCCGAAAAAGTGTATAAAATAACACCTCATCAAATACCCCTACACTTGGGATTTGCTTGTCCTCAAGCAAATGGGCTTTTCTAACAAGTTAATTTCTTACTTCAAGATTGTCATATTATTTTGCTTTGTGCTGAAAACTATTTGTTGATTTGATAGTATGCTAGTTTTTTGACTTTTATGAGTATATAAATGATTTCAACCATTTTTATACAACACACATCTTTTGTAAAATATTATACGTTTATAAAAAGAATATAATTATGTGTGTGTGTTAGAACAATGCAAACACAAGCAAAGTTTAAAAATACATTTCTTTTACTTAATTATCAATGTATTAATACAATCTTTTATTTTGTTTAATCAACCCAAGGTCAAACAACGCAAGATAATGGAAAGATTTAGACATTTTGTTGGAAGATAGTTAATGTGTTGGAAATATTGTAGTGGAACGGGTTTTTTCATTGATCTTAGGACATTATTTTTCCACACACTAAAAATAATTGACAAAACTATTGAACTCTCATCCTAATGGAGTTTACTACAATAAAATGATCTACAAGATGTTTATGTAAACACTTGTAAATATAGTGTTCTATGCTTATATGCAATGCCAAACAATTTTGTCAAACTTATTCGCAAGAAATCTTGTTATTCCGATTAGGCATAATCCGAAATACTTGTAATATACAATAATAGCATGCACGACATGTGTTTAGATATATGAGTAGTCTAGTACAAATAGTAATGATTACTTCAATTAATTATCTTTTAACCATGTTGAAACAAAAAGTAAAAACACCTATTCATTCTAGCATACACATAAGATTATTCGTCGTTGTTTTGTGTAATTTAGATATAACGATGTATACTTAGTTGATTTGATTTGAAATTAAAATTTCATCCATTTCAAAAATTAATTAAGATCTATATTTTGAAAGGACAAATACTATTATTTTTCAAAGATTTATCAATTAGAAATGCCCAATTCAATGGAAATGTAAATTCAAGTTTTACGTTTTTAAAAACAGAACTCAAAGTTTTGACCACCATGTAGTAATTTGAATTTCTGACTTATTTAGTTTAGAATGAAGACTTGAAAGTATTTTTAAATGAAAGTAGACTCAATTATCTTCGAAATGGCGGGTGACACGACTTCTACGGACTTACGGTTGATTTTATATGAGTTTTAGAAAGTTTGCCACATTTTTCTCTGAAACAGACGACGTACCCCCATAAAGGTGACGACCCCAGATATATTTTGGGGGCAGCCTTAACATTGATGGACCGCACCAGTGACCACCAAAAACGCGTATTTTGTTTCAAAATCATTTGGTGACTTAACTGTAGAACATAGGACTTTAAAAGGTTGTTCCAGCATATAAATTTCGTGGTTTAGACATCATTTCTACTCTTACGACTTAGACAAACATAAGTTGGCACTTCCAAGTTCTTTTGAGAACATTTTCCTTCAAGCTAGTATACAAAGTATATTAAATAACAAAACTAGTACGAATCAAACAACAAAACACTTTTCATATTTAATCCCCCTTCATGGGTAATTAGATACATGGATCGTACTCTATTTGAAAAACCATTTGTTTTGAAAACTAGAGCGACGTGGCTCCTGATACCAATTGTGAAAACCGTAGAGGGGAGGTGAATACGTTTCCCTTTAAAAACTTTAAATCTTTTGTATCAAATCGTCAATCAAGTTAGACGTAATATGAGAAGTGTCGATAATAGGTTTTACACACAATAACAGATTTCTTATAATACAATATCTACCACAATATTAACTACAAAGTAGTAACAACCTTAACTAACAATATATACACAACCATTCACACAATTATAAGCACAATGCAGGTATAAAAAAAAGCGGTAAATGTAAAGAAATAGTAAAAGGAAAGGTAAAAGAAAATGCAAAAACTGGACCGGTGATTTATATTCGTTTCGGTCACGGATTTATCTCTTCGCTACTCCAATCCCCTGAGTATCCAAACTCGAGATTTACTTCGCTAATCATACAAGCTCCCTTTTGGCGGAAAACCTTTATACCCATGCTTACATTATTTTCCCGACACTAAGCTAGATGTCGAGTTCTTCTGGGTATACAAAATAACCCGTTATGTTTTATGGCCCAATCATAACTAAACTTCTGTTTTTTGACCTAAACACATAAAACCGCGTCGCTTACAATATTTTCCACACTAATGCTAAATGTTCGTGTCCTATATCTTAGCGGAAACCAATATAAACTTCACAATCGTATTTTAAGGCCTAAAATACTAACCAACCCACAATCAACCCATCCAAATATATACATCATTTGGATCTACACACTACTAAAGATTGGAAGACATGGACTCGATCTATATGTTAACAAAATGTTACAATAGACTAAACTTAGAATTAAAAAAAAAATAATAAAAAAAAAAATAATAAATTCGGTTCTTGAGGATGACCGATGTTCTTCTCTTGCAATTGAGGAATGGGAAAAAATAAAAGATTTGATCACATTTAAACAAGATTAACCAAGTTGAATGATCAAAGATTTAGAGAGTTTTAGTGAGATATAAAGAGAGAAAGAACTGAAAAAAAATCATGCAAAAGGGTTGTGAAAATAGTTGGAGGTGACCCACTATTTATAGGAGCTAAAAAACAGCCTGTCAGGAAATGGCGGTCCCAGATATATTAGGGGGTCGCCGAATATTTAAGGGGGCCGCTGACCTATTTAAGGGACCGCCCTGATAGACGCTCCTGTTTTTGTCTTTTTGTGGTGACAAACTTGTCTGGTGAAAGTTTAGCATGTTTTGGGGGGAAAGAACCAAATTTTGAATTTTAAAATAATTACCACATAAAATATTTCTTTATAATTAAAAAATAATTTGTCTAATTAATTTTTGAAAAAATGAAATTGTAAATAATACCTAATTCACGAATACGTGGATCCTTAGGGTCAGTTATCGAGTCGAATAAAGCGGTTAAATCGATATTCGCATCGTTTCGAACCTTCCAGTTTTTATGTACTAATCGATCTTCCCATGGTAACTTTTTCGCTTCTTTTAACAGCTTCTCATCTTCTGCAGACATTACTGTTATTTATCACAAATTATTTTGTAAATAGATCGATTGATAGTGTGTGTGTGAATTTAGGGATTTGATATCTAGTTTTATAGTGTGTTTTATGGTTTTCCCTAATTTTGAAAATGAAATGGGGGTGTTTGGGTTTGGGTTTGGGGAAAAAACAAATGAAATTGAAAATTTGAAAGGGTGTGGTGGGTGGGGCCCACTGGGGTCACGTAACAAGTGTGTAAAATTGTTTGTTGTTGTGATTGTGAAATGTGAAGTGCCGTCCCTTGGGGGATGGATTTGGAAATCTTAACATGAAATTGTACCAACATTGTTTATTATCTATCTCTAATCTATGTATTAAAAATTATAATAATTAGTTGTTAGTTATTGATTAATTTGATTTTTTTAGATGACCTTTGTTATACTAAACGAAATATAATGCGGTCGCGCGTTGTCGTAAAACCTAATATCTCATAATTTTCACTTAATCTATATCTACATGTATGTTCTTTTTTAAGTTTTTGGGCTTTTTGTTTATCTATACTACATTATATTATAAAGGGTGTATCACCCATTATTGAATTCTTGAAACTCTTAATCTTGAAATAGAAATACATTTTCGAAAATGTTGACATCCATTCTTGAAAGTCTGAGAGTCTGTAATGTAATTTAGGTCATATTAGACAACCTTCAAAGTCTACACGCATATGGCTACATAATTTAGGAAATGTTGACAACCTTTAAAGTCCACACTAAAAGTTTGTAACAACTTTCACAAATTCAAGTGGCATGTTTGAATGCATTAAATAACTATATTTAATTTGGTCATGTAACCACGAATTCTTACAATTATGGAGACTAATTACGGAAGATATTAATTGGCTATTAATCTTTCTTTGATTCTCATATGTTCTTTATATATTTCTTTACCGTTTTATTAACGATTTTTCTTTCGTGATTTCTAACGATTTTTATTCTATTAATATGAGTTTCTTTATTGTGCTTTTAAATTTATAGCTGCAGCATGAAACTGCTATTTTGGTGGCTGGAATTTGCTTTTGCTCGTCAGAATCTGAAGTTTGTAGGAAATGTTAAAAATGATATGTAATGTAATTTTTTAAAGCGACATTTATATTTGTGTTAATTAGTTAGTATTATTTTAACTTTCTTGTGTAAAGAGTATAAATGTATAATTTGATACAAGAATTACACTTTTCTATACTAAATATAAAGCATTTAGTCATATTTCTTTAAATTTCAACTTTGTTGAAAAAAGTATTTTAGCCATTTCTTGAAATTTTAACATTTTTGGAAATAATATTTTAGGAAATGCTGAAAAATAAAATTTATACATATTTGGAATGATTAAAAAAAAGGTATATCTATACTCCTTATAGAGGAGATTTGTCTAATTGTTGAAAAGTTGAAACATGGCAAACCTATTTTAAGCAACGTTGAATATTGAATACGTGGAAACTATTTTTGTATACTCATTTAATGCGTGGAAACTGTTTTAGGAAAACTACAAATTGCTTCAACTGAGATATCATTTAACTACAGAACCATGTAATTAACTATGTAACACCGCTCGTCCCTATCTTTTGAGATAGGGACGAACGGTGTTACATAGTTTCGAGATAAGGACGATTCATGCAAGAAAAAATAAATAGGGACGAGATTACGGATTTGGCCTAAACCACAGGGACGAACCATGTAATTAACTCCATAAATAATATATGGCAAATGAGAAGACTTAAAACTAGAAACCTAAATTATATATGATCAATTAATAACTCATTAATGAAACGTAAATTAAAACCTAAAACTTGAAATTTAAAGATTAAAAAATCTTAAAACTTACATTTATATATGGAAATGCATAAATTTAAGTTCGTGTTTTATTATTTGACTTAAAAAAATTAATTTGAATTTTATTTAAGATAATTAATTAAATAATCAAAGCTTACGAAAGAAGATATATAAATTTCGAACATTTTGGTTAAAACATCAATTCCGATCTTAAATGAAAGGTTATTTTTTGTTCAACCGGTTCGTTCACTAGGTTAACTAGGTCTTTCACAAACATTGAAAAAATTAAAAAATGAAAGGTCTTTAATAATTTCGTTAGGAAATAGAACGTGGGTTACCGGTTCAACCGGTGCGATCGGATTTCGAAAATATAAAAAAGGTTTAATTTTACTTATTTTTTCGATCATATTCGGTTGAACCGGCCGGGTCGAACGGGTTTCAAAATATCATGTTTGATCTCTAAACCAACAAACTTTTATTATTGTTCGTTTATAACCCAGATTCAACAGCTTTGAACTAGCCCACGTGCATTAAACACACACAATGTATGCACAAAACAAATGACCCCCTAGCTGCACTTGCACTTTTTACCCAAACCATAACTCTTTTTCTATTAATTATCACAATATTGCATATCGTTTTTTATTTTGACCCAAACAATTCTATTGTGAACGTTACACAAAAACGTCCCACAATATTGCATATCCTTAATTATCGGCCGCTAAAAATTTTCCGTACGGACACTGGTATGCGTCTAGTTGCTTCAAAGTCAAAAACTTTTAAACTTAACTACTTAAGTAATATTATGATATTAAAAACTAAATATTTTCACTCTCAATTACTCCACTCATTGTGGATACACGCGGTTATTGTATACTTTTATTCTACACGAATGGTTCATGCTGATTAACGAGATCTTATATTTTGCGCAACATTCATTTAGATAAATATTAAATAAAATAATAGTAGTATGCTTTTCTAATACAAAGTGTTTGCAATATTACTGTTTTTATCAATTCATACACCAAGTCACCAAACCCTATATTTGTGTGTTTCAAAACACTAGGGCTGCGTTTACTTGGAGGAAAACACATTTGTTTTTCACAAAATATTTTATGAAAAATAACGAAAACAGAGATCGCGTTCATGTCGTCGTTTTCCAATAAAATTCTCTACAAAACACAAAATTCCTATTTTCTCATTTTATACAAAAAACAAGAAAACAATTTTATTTTGTTTTCCCCGTTTTCTTTTTATGACACCCATATCTATTTCCCCCTTATTTCCTACGTTTTATACGTTTTTATATGTTTTTTGATGTTTATGTACGCTTACAGACTTTTTTTTAACATTTTCGTCCGTTTTTTATGATTTCGATAGTTTTTTACGTTTTCACCCGTATTTTTACGTTTTCGTCCGTTTTTTTTTACGATTTCGTCTGTTTTTTTACGATTTCGTCCGTTTTTTTACGATTTCTTTCGTTTTTTTTTCGATTTCGTCCGTTTTTTACGATTCCGTCCGTTTTTTACGATTTCGTCACTTTTTTTACGTTTTCGTCCGTTTTTTTACGATTTCGTCCTTTTTTAGGATTTCGTCCTTTTTTACGATTTCGTCATTTTTTACGTTTTCGTCCGTTTTTTACGATTTCGATAGTTTTTTTACGTTTTCGCCCGTATTTTTACGTTTTCGTCTGTTTTTTTACGATTTCGTCTGTTTTTTTACGATTTCGTTCGTTTTTTTACGATTTCGTCCGTTTTTTACAATTTCGTCCGTTTTTTTACGTTTTCGTCCGTTTTTTTTACGATTTCGTCGTTTTTTTTACGATTTAGTCCTTGTTTTACAATTTCGTCCATTTTTTACGATTTCGCCCGTCTTTTTACGATTTCGTTCGTTTTTTATATTTTCGTCCGTTTTTTACGATTTCACTCGTTTTTTTACGTTTCGTCCGTTTTTTTACGATTTCGTCCGTGTTTTTACGATTTCGTATGTTTTTTACGATTTCGTTCATTTTTTACGTTTTCGTCCGTTTTTTTACGATTTTGTCCGTTTTTTACGATTTCGTCTGTTTTTACGATTTCGTCCGTTTTTTTACGATTTCGTTCTTTTTTTACCATTTCGTCTGTTTTTTTTAAGATTTCGTCCTTTTTTTACGATTTCGTCGGTTTTTTACGTTTTCGTCTTTTTTTAACGATTTCGGTTGTTTTCTTACGATTTCGTCCATTTTTGACCGACAAAAACGTAAAATTACAAACGAAAACGTAAAAAACGGATGAAAACGTAAAAAACCGGACGAAAACGTAAAAAAACGGACGAAATCGTGAAAAAACGGGCGAAACCGTAAATAAACAAACGAAAACGTAAAAAATGGACGAAAACGGAAAAATACGGACGGAAACGTAAAAAAACAAACGAAAA